>JAJQWJ010000004.1:31898731-32093731 GCA_023637945.1 Phaethornis superciliosus | reverse complement strand
TGCCTCATTCTGCTCCCATTTGACTAGAAAGCTTTTACCTGGGCAGTACTAGAGTGGTGATCAAATAAATCTAAATAACAGGTAGAGTTCTCTAGGAAATTTAGTTAAAATACATGAAATGTCTATGTGTGCATGCGTACATAATTATTTCAAGGCTGGAGACTGTTGTCTTGGTTTATTCATCTTTGAACCTGGGACATACCTAATGCTATGCCTTGCAGTATGTGCCTGCATTCCTTTAGCCCTGTCTAATATGTGGGCTTCTTGTGGTGAGGCTGAAATTCCACTGCAGGATTTGAGTGGAGAAACTCTTGTGGTTTATGGCATCATCAGTACCTTGAGATGGAAGTAGGGCTATATGGAAATCAATCTTCCTTAGAGGGCTCTGTACAATACAAAGAGCTTAAAAAATAGTAAATGAATGCTGCTTTTACTGTTCTGGCATTGTCCCAGGCAGTGCTTGCTTATGGATGATTATACTATAGGTAGGTGTTCTGCAGCCACAGCTTTCACCACTCTGGTTGAAAAATAGGAAAAAGAGGTGGGCAAATGGTTGCAGAGGAAGGAGGTTATTTCTTTATCTTCTCTCCTAGTTCTCACACATGGGTTTTACCACTTCTTTCCAAACCTCACCTGTCCTCCTGCTGTGAAAATGAAGCTTCATTCTTGGTTTTTCTATGTTATTTCCCTCCTTAAACTGCAATTGAGAAACAACACAGCCTGGCTTTTTTTTGCTACATATCAGGTCAAAGCTTGTTTATAAGTCATGCAATACCTATAATGCCTTTTTCATGTCAGTGTAAATTCAGTGTTTTTCACTCCCTCAGATCAGTAAAAAGGCAAGTGTAAGCCACTGCACTGCTGCCTGTTCTGATGTACTGCTGCTGCTGTGTCCTTGCCCCTGTTTGTGTACCACAGTATAATTGTTAAACATGCTTACACTGCTGTGATGTTCCTATGGTGAATCCTGCATTGTAATTTGATTTGATTAATGGATTTTAGAAGGTGTAGTCCCCTCTGTCAAGCTCATGTGGATTGAGGACACCATTTTATAGGTAACCTTGCCTATTGAGCTTGACTAAATTGAATTAATTGCTCTGTCGTTCACTTAAGAAAAAATTTAGAAAACAAATCCAGGAGCTGATCACATAAGAGCACTAATGCTGCATTTCTAATGACTTGGTAGCAATCATTTCTTGCTAAGAGGACCCCATGACATACAGGTATGCTTTCCATAATGGAGAAATGATAACTCCATTTAATGTGAGTTTTACAGATCTCCCAGAGCTCTGACCTTACTGTCCTTTGTGGGAAAAATTGACATTGGCTTGTCATCTTTAGTTCCCATTTGCCTTTTTCAGAATCTCAGGAATATGGGTCTCCTGGTTTTGGTGAGAATAGAGCTAATTCTCTTCTCAATTGATAGAATATGTTTTGGATTTAGCATAAGAAGAATGTTGACAATGAATTGATGTTTTTAGCTGCTGCTAAGAAATCAGTGTCTTTTCAAATTCCCATGCTTTACTGGTGTTCAGATGCACAAGAAGCTGGGAGGGAGCATAGCCAGAACAGCTGAACTCGAACTGACCAAAGGGATATCCCATACCATGTGACATCATGGTCAGTATGTAAAGTTGAGGGAAGAAGAAGGAAGGGAATGATGGCATTACTCTTCATAAGTAACCACAGTCACATTTGATGAAGCCCTGCTTTCCTGTGCCTGTCTGAAAACCTCCCTGCTGATGGGAAGTAGTGAAGAAATTCCTTCTTTGGCTTTGTTTGCATACACAGCTTTTGCTTTACCTATTAAACCATCTTTTACTTATTAATTTTCTCACTTTCACCCTTCCAGTTCTTTCTCTCATCCTACCATAGGCAGCAAGCAAGTGGCTGCTTGGGCCTTAGCTGCTGGCTGTGGCTAAGCCATGGCAATCACCTTCTGTCGGTTCAAGATTTTATCTCTTACTATCACAGTTGATCCAAGATCACTACGATCAAAATTCTACTTTCTTCTATAAACTGTTTAACAGTTTCATTTCAGACATTGCCATCACTGAGAAACAGCTGAAAGAGCCTGTGATTGCTAAGAGATTTGCTTGGTTCTTTCTTTTTGTATACTATGATAATTTCCCTTTGCTCCATTGTGTAATTCACAGTGCATTTGGCCTCAGATGAGCACATACTTGTATGCAGGTTGCTAGCCAGACTATTGTTTGTTTTCTTTTAAAATAGACATTTAAGGTTAATTTAGGGTCTGGACTGTAATCTGTTCAATTTCTTGGGTTTGGAATGCACATTCAGGATTTCATTTCCACAAAGATATATGTACATATGTAACATAGATAATTCATATTATTTTGAGGATTTAATTCAGCCTCTCAGTAGAATGCAGTAAATAAATAGGGAATAAAATATTTGCATCATCATGGCTGTGGCCTGAGGAGTTTCATACACTACCATAACCTTGTCATCTTTTCTTTTGATATACAAAATCAAAATCAAGAGGCTTGTAATCCTCCATATATTGATTTTTTTATTATTAAAAGTGAAAGTTGAAAGGCACCTTTAAGCCTGCTTTATCAGCCACACTTGGACCAACTTTGGATACTATTTCTAAGAGTTGGAGAAGTGCCAAAGACATTAAAAGTTACTTTTTGCTTGTATTTTGAAAAGCTATTCTTACTACTGTCTTTTTATGAAAAGAATTCATTTTATTTGCTTTGCAACAAATATTTTTATTCAGAGGAGTCTCTTCTGTATTAAGTGGTCTGTCCCCTGGGGTAAGAGAGTGGCTTGTACAGTTACCAAAAGAAACTTGTCATTATGAGCAGTGTTATTTCCTTCAGAGTTTGTTGTGCTACAAGTAATATAATGACGGTTTATTGGTGTCCATCCGGGGAAGTGGGACTGGTATTTTTATTTGAGAATTATTTCACTTGGGATGCTCTAAACATAATAATGCATGATTGAAACAAACACAATTCAGTGTAATAAGGGTCCTTCTCTGAGAGGAATGAACAACTAGAAAAGTTGTTCATTGACTGATCATAGCTTGTGTGTCCGAAAATCACACAAGTGACTCATGCTGGCCATGACCCACTGTCCTCCACTGAAAAAGGGAGCATGAATGTTTCTGGAACCCTCTAGACAGGCTCTTTCTAAGTCTGTCTTTTCTTTTCAGTTCTTCTGCAGCTCAGTTAATTTAAAAACTTACTGCGAGAGTTGTTTAAATATTCATAAAAGCAGGTCAAGTCCACTATAAACTGTTTATTCAATATTACATATATGTAGGGCTCCACTGATTTCAGCCTTCACACTTTCAAACTTTGCAGTGTGTTTTTCATTATAATATCCTCGTGAACTGAAGGAAAATGTTTTCTATGTCCATCTTAAAGACAAAGATCTGAGATGTGGAACGAACATGATTTTTCCAGAATGCACAACAAGTGGTGGTTGAGTCTAGGAGTAAAGCTTCAGTTTCCTCAAGGTCTCCCACCTTCACCTCTTTCTGCGAAGTTACAAGAGGAAAAGACATTGAAAATGGGGAAAAAATGGTTTTATTTTCAGGTGACAAATGTTTTCAGTTTATAAGATTCCTGTTGGATGTTGTAGGTTCTCTTTTAAATCCTAAGAATAGGTACAGTTAAATCACTCAGAATGAATTTATAAGCATTTAAGTAATTCTGACCTGTAGTTCAAACATTTAGTCTGGAACTGCAAATTGACCAAAATAACACTTTTTGCACATGAACCAAGATCACTTCTATGTTCATCTCCATTATATCATACCAGGCCATTTGACTGGAAGAAGATGGGTGGCGTAGGCCTTAGCATGGTTTGACTCTGAAGAATTTACTCAAACAGAACTTCTGTTATGTTTGGAAAAAAGAAGTTTTGTTTAAATAGAAGGTTAGGTCAGTGAATGGCATTTGCTATTCTCCAACATTTATCATTGTATTGCTTCTCTCTCTCACTGAGTTTATTCTTCTCTCTGGTCCATACTGTGGATATGTATCATATCTTCTAATGTCCTCTTTAGCATGAATAGCTCAGGGAAAAAAATGTGTTTCAGTTTTTCCTGTACTGTTGTTGTAAGCTGAAAATGATAGCTTAAACTCCACAGAGTGTGGAATTCTCTGGAAATGATGATTGATACATGAAAATCATGCATGTATGCTCTTCTATGCATTAAATTCCTCTTCAAAATCTATTCATAAGTAATGCTGTGACATAGCTGACTTGTTCACACCATGTACACTTTAAATTTTATAGTGTTTTCTTGCTTATCACAAATATTACCACCTGCTGATCTATGTCCATGTGATCTATCACTTAGTTTTTTGAATTGGTTTTAGATCAAAGATACATATTTTCATTTAAATGTAAAAGATCTCAGGCAAACCTGAATAATACCTATGTAAATAATATTCCTTAATGACTAGAGTTCTCTGCAAGTACCTTGGTATCTCTAGAGATTGGTCGAAGAGAGCTGATGAAACCCAAAATGTAAAAGAAAAATTGCACATTATGTGGAATTTTTTAAAATAGCCTAGCTATCATTACTAACTGTGTTTCTCTTATCTGCTTTCTTAGCTGTCACCTAATTTAATTTTTATTTTGCCAGGCTTTTTGTAAAAATTGTCCAGTTCAACCAGTCTCAGAGTTTCCCCTAGATGCAGTCAGCATTGTTTCACTGCCCTTAAAGGTTAATGTTGTATTTAAGACCCACAGTTGTCTGCACAGAAACAATAATCCTTGCCTGCATTTGGAGGGACTGCCAACTTGCCTATTGCGAAGAAGTAATGCTGCTGTCTTGCAGAGGTTCTCTGTATTAGCAAAAATCAGAGGCTAAAGAACCTCCAAATTCAAAGAGGAGTATTAATAATTCAGAAATGCATTTTTTCAAATAATATTGTATGTGACAATAACAGTGTTCTTTGTCCTTAAACATTTTAAACCAGCTGTTTCCTAGCGCTTTACCATCAGCCACACTGGTTTTACTTTCCCTTCAGCACAAAGAGAAAATAACATACTTAGAGGGAACGTGGAGGGTTACTGCAGCACTTCCATTTATTTCTGCAGTGGATACCCTGCTGAAAGTTGCATTGACTGAACACAGGACAGACACAAAGATCAATCCTAGTGGGACCAAAACCCTTGAGGTAGTGCTTACTCAAAATCGATCAGTCTTTTTAGTTATCCCTGGCAGTGATCACTGTTACATTTTCTTAACATTTCACTACAGCTTTTTCTTCCACCTTATACTGAGAGCATGGTCAGAGGTGCTGTCCTCATCCATGTTCAATTCAAACCATCATTGTTTTCAATAATATCAGTAATTTTGTTATATCCTGGTCTGTCTATTCTTTCTAGATATGACACCATATCAATGCAACAAAATAAAAGTACACTTTACTATGATAAAAAGATTTTCAATGCTGTTATAACCTCCTGAGTTGCACTAAATAATTGCCAGGTGTTGGAGAATTCTGACATTTCCTTTTCCTTTTACAGCAGCTTAAACAGCCTTATATTCCTGTCCTTCAAAAATCATACTTCTGATCCAATTTGCATGTTGTCCTTCTGACTTAATTTTTTTTGTACTACACTGCTTAGAAGCACCCGCTAAACATGGTTTAGGATGTGTATAACGTGGGAATGTTTGCTGTAGAAAGGATATCTGTAAAATAAAAAGAAAAATCAAATACATTTTAAATATGCTAATATGTAACATTATCATATCAATGCATATGAAATTTTTGAATGTATCGTATATATGCATGTAAAGTTTGTCCCCAAAGCTGATAAAATGTGTTATTACGTAACCTCGCTGCAGGATGCAGTTGACATACCCATTGTTATGCATTGGTTTTCCTGCAAGCTGCCACAGCAGACAGTTTCATCCAAGGAGATAAAAGATCATCTCATTCTGTGAATCACCCGTTTGCCTGACAATCAGGGAAATATCCTTGTTCTAAGAGTTAAATGGTAGGTCTGAGGGAGAGTGACAGTATTCCATTTCTGCTCAAGCCAGTGGTGAAAGGAAGTTCACGTGCTGTGACTGCGCCGAGCTTGAGAAAATGAAATTGGTAGCCTGGGTCATAGTAACAAGCACACTCATTACTAACTCTTTGCAATTAATTTGATTGCCAGGAATACAAAACCTGTAGTAAAAGGCCTTCTCTGACTCAAGAGAGGACCTTCCTAAGACAGTGGAAATACACGGTCTGTGTTGCAGTGTTTGCAAAGAACTTTGGGTCCTAAGGCCACATCCTCAGTGGTCTCTCCAAAACCAATTTAGGAAGAAACATTATTTGAAAAGGAGCTCTTTTTTTTTTTTTTTTTTTTTTTTTTTTTTTTTAGCATTCTTTACCATAGACATGCTTTGCATCTCAGGACTGAGTATTGATATACTTCTTGTTGAGATCAGTGAGCTGTCTTTGGTGAAAGAGGGAATCAAGGTCCAGTTCATCTTTCTTTCTCAAAGAAGGACTTGCCTTATTTCAGTGATGGCATACCAGTAGAGTACTCTTAAACATGACTTGACATTGCTTTAGAAAATGGAATATACTAGGAAGCTGGTATTTGTCATTTCTGCTTTCCTCTCCTGAGGCAGAACTACCTCAATGCATAGAGGGTCAATTGAACTCGGAATTTTTTCTCTACCTCTGTTGAACTCTAGTTACACCAAAGAGGTGAATCAAAATGCAGGCTCTGTGGAAAACAGTAGGCAATGTGCTAATTTAATTTTTTCTTTGTTTTCTCAATCAATACCTAGGTGCTGCCTGCCAGATTTGACTTTGGCACTGAGTTGTCCTTTTGAAGTCACTAGAACTGGTCAGGACAGACATCATCCAAATTATTAATCTTCTTTGACAAGTTCTGAAATGCATCTGTTAAATAAGCATTGCTTGTGGTTTTATGGATGCTACTTCTGTTCCAATTTGTGTTTGCATTTCTCAGCTAAAAAAAAAAAATAATCCTATGTGACTGTGGTCAACCCCAACAGAAATTATTGAAATCAGCACAGCCCTGAATATGAGGTTTTTTGGAAAATATTGCTGATTCATCTGTCAACAGTTAAATTAGCAGAAAAGTTCTGAGGAGGTGACAATGGAATTGCTACTACTGTAGCTTTCTATATTTCTTCTGTTTTACTGCCCTTAGGCTTTAGCACTTCAGCGCCTTCTTCCACCACATTGTGTCCCATCCACTACTAAATATATCTCCTAAAACATTCAATATTTATTTACTAATTGTGATCAAGCTAAAATTCAAGTACTGTGCTTGTGGGACCTTTTTTTTATCAGAAGCCGTATTTAAGTGATGACACACAGTAATTTGCTCGTTCTTCTGTCAGTGTAATTTACAAGGCAACGACAGATAAACATAGCTATACAAGATTCATTTACACTGACACAATGGCAGATACACAGAGCAGAACCCTGCCTATGAGATAAAGTGGACTGAGTGACTTATGCAGTAATTAGGGGATAATTGTCATTAACCTCACAAACAGTAGTTTACCCATATTGTTTAAAAGGCTCCAGGATGCATAATGACAAGGTAATCTGTCAAAGCGCTAGGGGGAAATATTAATAAGATTTGTGCAAGCCTGGATAGAAAATATGCAGAAAGCGGCCACATTAAGCTAATTGGTGGATAAATATACACTTGTAAAAGTGCTTCTAATGGCACGTTTGCTGCTCTCCAAATGACTACTGTTAATGTGGAGAAGTGGGCTGCCTAGAAAGTCAGGACTGCTGGGACAAGAGGGTATTAAGACATGCAGACACAGTTATTATTACTTTGTACACTGTAATATAATTTCTCCCACTTTCTTTTGCATTTCAGTGCCTCTTGTATGTGCAAACAGATCACTTCATGTACCATAGCATTTTTATATTCCACTGACCTTCGCCTCTGTGGTGTCACTTCTGCACCCTGCTGTCTCCCTTTTGCATCACATTGCCATCTATGACACACCTGGGTTTTTTGGTGCAAATTTTTTAGGTAATCAAAGAAAAAAGGCTTCATTAAGATCATGGTGTATATATTGCAAGTAATAATGCATAGTTCCCTAATGAATACTAAACAGGGAAATCAATCTCCTGGTTCCACTGCCATTCATACACCCAGTGCATAGTACAGCTGAATCCTCTTATTGAGGCATAACTTGGGTTCAGACAGAAAAAAAAGCATGTTTTGAAATCCAGTTTATGAGTATAACTTATTGGCACTTTTATTCCAGTATTTTTGTCCTTGGGCAACTTCTCAGTTCCTTTCAGTGCCTGTCTTTATGCTAATTCCTTACCAAATTCTACAGAAATTTTACAAGCTTGGGAAGACTCAGCCTTTGTTGCCTACATTTTCCAGTTAGGGTTGTGGCTTTAGTCAGTTTTGATTTGAAGTGAGAAAAGGACTATTTGATAATCTGATTTCACTTCGCTGTTAGATGTTTTGCCCTTCTTTTTGATGCAGTCCATGTTACTTTGAGGAATGATGTCAGACATGATTTGCTTGTATTATCACATTGTGCATTGAGGAAGGTCTTGGCTGAAGAGACCTGGGTATCTCATGTGGCTAGGGATATTGCAAATAATAATACCTCATTGGTGCTCTTTGGGAATGTTTCCTATTCCTCATTAAAATTCTGTGTCATTCTTTTCAGTGCTGGTGAAACTAAGGCTGAGAAGGAGAGGCTTAATAGCTTTCTAAATTTACAGAAAAACTGTCAGATCATAGAAAGGTAACTTTACTTCTCAGTAAGCACTGACAATAAGCAGGACTGACACCATACAGTAAAACATCAAGTAATTTCAGGGACTGATAGTAACAAGACAAATTCTCTAATACGGCCTACCAAACAGGCGACTGTGTATGCACAGATTGGTGAAAGTGAATATGAAAATAATGGTTATGGTTGTATGCATGCTAGGTATTTCCTACCCACTTACAACAAACTGAGTTGTAAAGTTAATTTGTGGCTGGAGTAATTTCAGTAGTTCGCTGTATTTGTGTCTCTGTTTACACTCTATCCTGAAGAGTTCCCATGGTAATTCTTACAGCCTAAAATTTTTGCCTTCAAGCACAGTGTGCTTGATAACTTGGTTGCCTCTAGGAGCCATATCTGCCTACGGGCAAACATTCTGTTACTTGCCACAAGTTAGTGGCAAAGCTTCTTTAGAGATATTTCAATGGATTTATCACTATCACGAGTTGCAGAGCAGCAAAGGTATCAAAGTATTCATCTGCACTTGGGGTCCAAGGTTGTGGATTGAAAAACTGTTTAACGAAGTTGAATACCAAATTTTTATTGAATCTCGAAGTTCTACCATTTGATGAATGTGAGAAGAAATACCTCACCTTTAGTGTGCATTACAAAATGTCTTTGTAAGCAGATACCATAAAGCATCTCATCACCTCACATTAGCTCTTCACTTAGAAAAGTCTTCAGAGATATTTTGAAATTCTAAACAAGAACTGATGCTGCAGGAAATAAATGTTTGCCTTTGAAAATTTGTGCCATTCTTGAGGGGAGAAGGGCAAAATAATTGGGAAGTGGCACTGGTATTTCAAAATAAGTGTCAAATAATGAGCTAATGACAACTTCTGAAAGATTACTTTGGATCTTCTTAAAGCTACCAAATCAGTGCTACAAGGGGGTCTTCCGTTATCAAGTAGTTAGAGATTTTGCCACTTAATAGTTGTCACCAATATGATAGCTGTGAAACAAGGCAAATTTTATTGACATCGTAGTAGTTATACATCTCTAAAACTAGTATATGCAAGAAGAGTGTCAGGCTCTCACTGTGTTTATATTCTTTTCCTTCAGGGAGGTTTACTGCTTAAAAAACTTACTAGGCACCCAATTGTAAAGATGCCTGATGTAGTTGCTGTGATTAAATGAAGCTCAAACTGCTCTGTTGCAGCCTCACAGTTAGCTGTCATGGTTTTAAAAAGAAAAATGCTGTCTTCAGTGTTATTCAGGAAAAAAAAAATCATCATCTTGTGAATTATACATTCTTATCTAGTCCATAATCAAGAACATTCCCTAACAAAGTGAATATTTTATCAAAAGTCAAACAATATGTTTTAAAAATCAGAAGCTCTTAAAACTAGTGCCCTTGTATCCTAATAGTTTTATTGGAGTTGCAAAAGTGAACACACATTCATGAAGAAATGTGCAGAAAGAGTTCAAATTAGTGTTTCTTTTCAGTAAGAGGTTATCTCCCCTACCCCCAGTTTGCATGGATCTTTTACAGTTAACATTTAATACAGTTTCATCATCTCTCCATCTCTCATGGAAATCTTTCAAATGTATTTTAAGGTTGGTGAATCTCAAAAAAAATTAAAAGGCTTTCTACAATTAGGGGTGCCCTATGAGGAATTTCTGTTCTTGAAAGGGGTCATGTGTTGGGGATCCAGTATTTTCATTCTGCAAGTTAGCCTAGAATCAGCAGGTTGCATGTGCAAGGGTCTGTGCTGCTGGCATATGTCTTTGGGATGAGATATAAAACAGAGGACCTGCATACTTTCGGTCAGTAAAGACCCTGTAGGCCATTTAGTGAGATCGTGGGTGGTTAACAGCAGTGTCCTGGCGAGGTTTCAGCTGTGGTTATTGCATTCCACCTCCTTACGTTCCATCTGCAGTTTCAGCAGGACGTGGTGTTCCTCACTTTCACTCTGAAGCTGTTGAGCAGTGCTCCTGTGTGTCATTACACAGCCTCTGTGCTCCACCATGGTGGTACACTCGCAATATATAGTCAAACATATTTGGCTTCATATCACGTTTCAGGGTTGTTATGTCAAAATTACTTCTCAACGTGGTCAGTGGAATTACTCTGGATTTAGCATGCGTGCCATTACTCTGGATCTAAAGTGCAGCCAGATTTGACCCACTCTCTACAATATCAGTTAGTAAATTTTGCAGTTTACATCTTTGGGGGTCACTTTGGTCTAAACTCAAGCTTTTGACTGCTGAATAAATAAGGAGACCTGGTGTCTAAGGGGCAACCAGAGCAAGTCCTGTTAAAATTCTCTCAGCAAAAGTAAATGTCAGCATGCATATAAATAAACAGAATCTTCTTCGTGTTACTGTTTATTTGAATACACACTGCCAGAGTAATTCTTGGTGATACTTTGAGGAAAGAAAGCCACCTTCTCGTCCTCTGCTGTAAGAAGACGGCAAAGAAAACAAGTCCAACAGGTAAGAGAAAAGTGGTGTCAGGAGGGAAGATCTATCACTTTTGATTTTTCTAGCAGAGTGAAAGTTGCAGTGAAGCCGAAAGGTAAAGATTTCCATTATTGACTGAGAACTTGGTAGTGCTGTGCTGTGTTTGTTCCTGCTGCAGGAGTATAACTCAAGGAAGGACTGCTGACACTTACAACATGGGTTCGTTCATATGGTCTCAGTTGGTGAAAGGGGGATGGTGGGAGCTGACTGAGAAGTGACAGATGAGGGCGAAAAAGTTAACCATGGCTCTTTGCAGACTGTGTTAACTCTTGTATCAGCTGCACATCTATAATCACACTGAGAAAGTATGCACACCTTTTCTTCATGTTTGCAGAAGCAAAGGTGAGTTAGGTTCAGCATGGTAACAACAACTCTCCTCGGGCAAATGAGTGACTTTGTGTGTGAGTGTACATTTCTATGGAAAACTAGATACAGGGCTTACTTCTGTCCTTGATGGAGTCTGTGGGAAGTGGCCAAAATGAACAAGAAATGTTGCACATTGCCCCTTCTGTACTAATGTGAGTTGGTGTGCTGCTGCACACTTTTGGTAACTTTTACCCAGGAGTATGACTACCCATAGTTTAACAGCTTGAAATTTAATTGGGAAGCAAAGAGATGCTCCTGGGAAATTCAGCCAAACAAAACAACAAACCCTAAATCATGGAAATTATGTAGGCTTTTCTTTATTAGAAACAAATGTTGATTTTTTTTTTCTGTCTGCACCCTAATTAAAACCATCCTCTGCAATTACAGTATGACCAAATTAATCTTCCAGTCTGCTTTTCAGCTGTTACAGCTGCACTCAAAATGTTTCTTCAAGATCAGCTAGAAAATATACAGCTTTTACAAAAGAGGCTTATAAAACAAAGATTTCTGGTTAACAGTAGGCTTAATTATATAATCAAACCTGTATCTATATAATATTTTGTAACATGGGTACCTAGCTGATATGCATCAAAAGTGATGTTTCATGGTGACTATGCAAACTTGCTAAAGTATGAGGAGTAGCAATGTATTTTTCTATGTAACTTCCAGCAGTTCTCAGGATTTACTGCAATAGTGCCCTAAAATAATCCTTGAATGCTTCGCAAAATATAAGACTTATTTAAGAAGCAATTTTACCTTTTTTAACTTTTTCGTTAATCTCAGCTCTTGTTTAACCATATCTCACTATGTACTCAGCCAAGTGTCTATATACATTTTACCTATGCCTAGAAGTTAGTTAGTAAGATAAAAATAGAACTGCAAAAGGTCTGTATTATGTATGTGTATGTACATACAGGTGTCTGTGCGAGAGCAGATATATAAAATTACCTGCAGATAATGCAGGCCAAGAAGCCAATGAATCTTCACACACAAAATGTGAATTTAAGGCAACTTATTTCCTAACAAAAATGCAAGTTTTACAGTGTATGTTTATACTGTATATTTGCGTAGACTCTCCTTATTTTATAAATAGGAAGCTTTTACATTGTGAGGTTTTTAATCTGAGTTGAAAACTTGAAATTTGTAAACCTTAAAGTCCCTCAGGAAGTGAGGGACACATCCTCCCCAGTTAAGGTCATAAAAATTGTAGTGATCTTTGTGTCTACTTTCAGTTGTAGCCTGTTTGTATCATCCAAGATAATAATCTTGACACCTATCACTTGTTCTATCTAACCCAGAAGTCTAAAACAAGACATACCCAACATACCCAGGAACATTTCTTCCTAACATGCAGTCTGCAAAGGCAGGTTCAGAGTGATTAACCGTGTCATTACTTCATAGATCTAATGTTGTAAGTATGGATGTAAATCTGTATCTATACAAACAGAGTCGAAAGTGTGTTTAGAGTTAGGAAGAGATTCAGGGTTATGTCTTCTATCCTTGGAGGTTAATTTAAAATTGTTAAGAGATTAAAAGATTTTCTCCATCTGAAATTGTGAAGAGCTACACACAAATGTAAAATAAATAAAAATAAACCACAGCTGAATATGCAAAGAAGGAAGAGCGTCACTGTATGCTCTGTAGATTGGGATTCTCTGCTGACTGGCTTAGAGGTGCAAGCTTTCAGTGGTATCTCTGTACACACTGACTTCCTTGTACACATTGTCACAGGAGGCTTGGCTTAATCAGTTGTGAGCTGAAAAAACGTAATATAAAGTGGAACCTTTTGTCATTAAATATTTAAATATGGATATGATTTAATGGCTTTGGGGAGAAAATTTAGCATGAGACATTGTAAGAAACAAGAAATTGATTAGCTGTAAGAAAGGACTGGAACCTCTCAAGTATTAGCATATACAGAGAGATCCCTAGCTAGTTATAGCTTAATTCAAAGGGGATAATGGTTAGATTTTTTGTTAATTTTAAGTTTTATCAAACAATGACATTCCTATTCATTCTTCATCTTCTTTTGGATAATACATACTTACAATGATTTATGGAAAGCCATCATGTTGTAAATATTGAAGCGTGTACTACACAGTATCTGTAAGTAGTGGTGTGTCCTCTTTGAAATACATCCATCTGCACAGTTTTTTGTTAACTTTCACTAGGAAAAAAAAGCCAACAACTTCTTGCTGAAAATCGACAAGATGCAGCTTGATATAACTAGTAAGGGTAGGCAAGGATCATCAAAGAGAAGCTTTCTGATGCCCTGCTGTTTCTCTGACAGTGAGGATAACCCCATGACAATCACACCCATGACTGCCAGTTTCTCTGCTCAGTGGGACTTACCAGCTGTTAAAGGTCTGTCCCTCCTCATTGCAAATCCTTAAGCTAAATGAAACAAAGCATGGTGGTGTCTCATTGAGAGGTAGACAACTGCAGACTTCTCTGAGTTAAGCTGTGGAATAACTCCCCAGAAAGCATGTGGGAGCCCCCATGTTTGGATGATGCCTGGTTCTGTGCACACCAAGAGCTGAGTGTGCTGCCAATGTG
Source organism: Phaethornis superciliosus (assembly GCA_023637945.1). Taxonomy (NCBI): domain Eukaryota; kingdom Metazoa; phylum Chordata; class Aves; order Apodiformes; family Trochilidae; genus Phaethornis; species Phaethornis superciliosus. The sequence goes on along the minus strand of JAJQWJ010000004.1, from coordinate 32,079,573 downwards.
TGAGGGACTGTGTGATACCACCGTCTGCTTACGTGTGGGACTCTTACAGGAACTGTATCTACTGTTCTCATGAGTTATTGTCATGCTGGCTGTACTTAATTTTTGTTTACTTAAATATCCGTTTTTACAAAACATCCATCTGTTACATAAGCCTGTGAATGGTTTACAAATTAAAGCAAAAACAAAACAAATTACTATCAGTAGTACATTACAAAGCAGCCTACAGCTGTCTGCAGACAGGAGCCCTAATTCAGTACATGTAAGCAGTGTAAATTAGATGATGTTATTTCCATCTTCAAACACTATAAGTTACAGTTGGAAGGAATGAATACTTGTAGCTTGGGTTCAGAAACATGTATGATTTGGTCAGAGGTGACAGTGAAGGCATGGAGACTGAATTCTGAACTGAGTCTGGTCTTGCAATTCCAGGTAGAAATGACTCAAATGTAGAACTGGTATGGCTGTCTGAAAGTTGTAGAAGAAGCGGAATGGAACGATCTTTAGGTTACAGTCATGGGGAGAGTACCCAAATTTAGTTGGATGAGAAAAAAAAATATCTTCAAGTTTTAAAATATGAACTTGTCCTTGGTTTTTTTTGTGCTGTTGAGGTGGGTTTTTTTCTCTTCTCTCCCCCTCATTTTGCTTTTATTTCACTTTGTTGTGTTCTTGGGTGGGGTCTTATGATTTGGATGTTTTCTACTAGGTAGCACTGACTGCCTGCAAAACAGTGCTCTATCAGACAGGTAGAACTGGTAGGGCATAGAATCTCAAGGGGTCTACAGTGCTTAAAGGTGTTAAATAGATGGAGCTATTTCCAGACTAATGCTACAAACCAGAACCAGCATCTGCATTGTGGCATTTCATTCATCACTGCGTAAATGAATGCAGAACATGTTCTGCGTAGAGATGCTTTCTGGGGCCTTCCATCCGGTTCAGATGGGTAAGATTTTCCTCAATGAATTGCTGTTGATGGTTTCATAGTCTTTTATGGTTTGATTGTGCAGGGTAATGTGTAGAACATTTTTAAGGGTTTTACAGTCATATCTAAGGTACTGGAAGATGAAAGATACATGGTATTGACCTTTGTAATTAACTGCATATCCAGAGAGGTGACACAGACCAGAACTGAAATAATAAAACCAGCAGTAATCGAATAAATATGCTTAACTATTTTGGACCACTGGCATTTTCTAGAGAAAAGTGAAGGGAGAAAAGAATCAGTCCTCTGAAGAATGAAAAGATTAAAATAAATAAACAAATAAATAAGACCTGGGGGAAAATAAAATAAAAGAAAGGTATTTTTTGGCTACATAATCAAACAAAAGCTATTGGTTTTTGCAATAGCCTGTATTCCAAGCATTCAGATGAGGTTCTGAAACAGAGATTCAAGAACTGAAAAGATCAGAGACCATACCATGGAATACCTTGCAAGGCTTTCAAGCTGTTTAATGCATGAGGAAGCATTGGAATAATTCTGTTTTGATGGCCTGAAACAGTACTCATTGGTTGTAGTTATCAGGCTGATGTTATGTCCAGCATTCACCCAAAAGGGAAGATGCCAATAAAATGATGTATTCATTATATAAGTATTTTGATATGTTTTTATCAATAGATGATGGAATGGATTGCTTGACATTACACTGCAGAATTTTTAATCCTACCTTCAGGCAAATCTCATGCTTACTAGCAAAAATGAAAGTGTGAAATGCTTTTTAATGTATATTTAACAACAGATAGTCTAGTGATTACTGATGTGTATTCTCTCAAGATCTTTCCCTTGCTATCAGAAGGCAATGTTAAGAGACAACATTTTTACACATTTATGCTATATGCATCCATCAGACACTCACTTTTTACAAATTTTTAACTGTCATTTATAAAGGCTGAAAAAAAGTTCTCTCTTAAGTCTAAACCATAGCATGATTATAAGCTTACAGTCAATTGACAGTAGTAGTTTAGTTACACTTAAAACAAGTGCCCCAGTTTCTGCCTTTTGATGCAAGTTCATACTGAATGTTTTTCCTTATTCTGTCATGGGGGAAAAAAGGAAAAAAAAAAAAAAAAAAAAAAAAAGGACAAAAATTATTATATTTAAGAAGCACGTTTATCATATGTGTTTATTTAGATCTTTTTTCTAGTTTCAGCATTTAATATCAATTAAGGTACAATTTTCTATATTTTACAAAGGTGAGCACAGCAAAGGTTCATGTTTTGTGCCAATGTATGCTGAACAGTAGCATTGCACATAGATCACTGTTGTTAAATTAAAAGTATTGAAAGCATTTTACATCACAGAGTTCCATGGTCTACATTCTGTTTGCTTTGACATTATTAAACTCAATATGTTTCTCTGACTGTGACTCTAATTACTATATTTGCATGTCTGGAAAGTTTGCATTTTTCAGTCGAGTTCTCGTAACGCTGTTTGCACGTTGGTTTTTTAGCTTAGCGTTTCATGTTCAGGCAGCAGAGCACCTTCTATTGAATTCAATAATTATGCACAATCAATAAGTTTTTTTCTTTCTGTTTGTCTTTGTTGTTTCTTTGATATGGCCTCTAGGATGCTGCAGGCAAGGTGCTGGACCGCTGGGCCATCATGTCCAGGGAAGAAGAAATCATTACCCTTCAGCAATTCCTGAGATTTGGAGAAACTAAATCTATCGTGGAGCTGATGGCAATTCAAGAAAAAGAAGGGCAGGCTGTGGCTGTGCCATCTTCAAAGACAGATTCAGATATACGGACTTTTATTGAAAGCAATAATCGCACCAGGAGCCCAAGTCTCCTTGCTCACCTGGAGAATAGCAATCCTTCCAGCATTCATCATTTTGAAAACATCCCAAATAGCCTTGCATTCCTGCTTCCATTCCAGTACATAAATCCAGTCTCTGCTCCACTGCTGGGGCTGCCTCCAAATGGCCTCCTGCTGGAACAGCCAGCTATGAGGCTTCGTGAACCAAGCCTTACAACCCAAAATGAATATAATGAGAGCAGTGAATCTGAAGTTTCTCCTACGCCTTTCAAGAATGAGCAAACATCCAGCAGGAATGCTTTGACCAGCATCACAAATGTGGAGCCCAAAACTGAGCCAGCCTGTGTCTCTCCTGTTCAGACGCCTACACCCGTCAATGATTTATCAAAAACAGAACACACTAAAAGCTCATTCCGCATTCACAGGATGAGGAGAATGGGGTCAGCTTCTCGGAAGGGAAGAGTGTTTTGCAATGCATGTGGCAAAACCTTCTATGACAAAGGTACTCTTAAAATTCACTACAATGCTGTACACCTGAAAATCAAGCACCGCTGCACTATTGAGGGCTGCAACATGGTCTTCAGTTCTCTCAGAAGCCGCAACCGCCACAGTGCTAACCCCAATCCCCGTCTCCACATGCCTATGCTAAGGAATAACCGTGACAAAGATCTAATTCGTGCTACATCAGGTGCTGCCACTCCAGTCATAGCAAGTACAAAATCCAACCTAACTTTAACAAGCCCTGGGCGGCCACCGATGGGGTTTACCACTCCTCCCCTAGATCCTGTGCTACAAAACCCTCTTCCCAGTCAGCTGGTGTTCCCGGCTTTAAAGACTGTCCAACCTGTTCCTCCTTTTTACAGAAATTTACTTACTCCTGGAGAAATGGTTAGTCCTCCAACATCACTTCCTACCAGTCCAATAATACCAGCAATGACTGGCATGGAGCAGCATCCCCCTCCTCCTTCAGAGTCATCAGTACCTTCAGTACTGATGCCCACCCCAGAGCCTAATGCTGACCTTGCCCCCAAGAAGAAGCCAAGGAAGTCAAGCATGCCAGTTAAAATTGAAAAGGAAGTTATTGATACAGCTGATGAGTTTGATGATGAAGATGAAGAGGTGAATGACAGCAGCACAATGGTGAATGACATTGGTCACGACAATCACTGCCATTCCCAGGAGGAAATGAGCCCGGGCCTGTCTGTGAAAGACTTTTCCAAAAGTGACAGAAGTAGATGCATTTCCAGACCAGATATAAGAAGGGCAGACAGCATGACATCAGAAGACCAGGAGCACGAGAGAGACTATGAAAATGAGTCAGAGTCATCAGAGCCCAAATTGTGTGAGGAATCCATGGAAGGAGATGATCGCCTCCATGAACCTGGTGAAAAATCTATGATGCACAGTGACAGACCAGATGAAAACCACAATGACTCTTCCAACCAGGATGTCATTAAGGTGAAAGAAGAATATACAGACCCTACATATGATATGTTCTACATGAGCCAATATGGTCTGTACAATGGAGGCAGTGCCAGTATGGCTGCCCTTCATGAAAGTTTTGCTTCTACATTCAGCTACAGCAGCCCTCAGAAGTTCTCCCCAGAAGGAGAAATGTGCTCCAGCCCAGACCCCAAGATCTGCTATGTATGCAAGAAAAGTTTCAAGAGTTCCTACAGTGTGAAGCTTCACTACAGAAATGTTCATTTAAAAGAGATGCATGTCTGCACAGTGGCTGGCTGTAACGCTGCGTTCCCATCACGGAGAAGCAGAGACAGGTCAGTAAATATTAATTGATTTTCTACATTATTAAATGTGTTGAATTATGTAAGAATAGGTAGTTTAGGATATATGAAGAATTAGAAAGATGCAAATTAATGGCAAGTGGCAATTGTGTTCCCTTGACATTGACAGAGTTTTATCACTTTAAGATTTTCATTGTTGCTTGGCATTCAGAATAGTAGTTATTGTGCTATCCTGTTAAGTTATTGGCTACATAATAAATGTCATTATTCTTTCTGTGTGCGTGTGAACATGTGTATTGTACTTCTGTTTATAAGCTGTAGTTTTGTTAAATTTATTTTCTTCTCCTGTAACTTTTCAATTAAGAAAAGTTCCCATTAAATGTATAGTAAATTATATACAGTACAATTATCTTCATGCATGCAGAGCAAATCATATAACTAGGAAGGAATGGAAGGGATGGATGAGTGGTTGGATGAATGGGCGGACAGAGAGAATGAAAGGGTTGGAATAAAAGAAAGATTTCCATCCCCATAGGGTCATACAAAAGCAGACAACAGACATTTGAAGACTATTCTTTCTTCTCTTTGTTTTTTTAAAACTAGATGCTATTTTTTAGCAAAAACAAGTAAATAAAAAAAAATATTTGTCTCTTTTTCTAGTAGAACTTATACACCTTTCTATCTACTATGGTAATTTAGTATTCTAGTCTTCTTTTCTGCATGTGAGAAACTCCCTTCCTCCCAAATGGGAATTATGATCACTCAGAGAGGAGAGGCTAGAACCCTACATATTTTTAAGATCAGACAGGGTATATGCTGCTGGCCCTTTATATGACATCAAGCCCTAGCTATGCTGTCTCAATACTGAAATAGTTGGGTTTAAACAGAAGCAGCTGGGCCTTAAATTCTTAGGTTTGGCTCTGTTGTTTTTTGGTTTTTTGTTTTTTTTTATATACTATTCTTTTTGATTCCTGAGGAAAATGTAATATAAATGGAATTTGTCAAGGTGGTGGGATAACACAGTTATTTCATATTTGTGGATAAAAGCTTTCACATGTGATGATGATCAGATTGTCACATAACAAAATCTCAGGTTCATGGAGTGATGGTGAGATTGGATTGTCTCTTTTCCCTTACTCGTGTTTCATATTTTTTCATTGCATTGTAAAAATTCAACAGACACAGGAAGGAAATTAAACCTAGCTAAACATTTCACATACGGCTCTTCTTGTTTTTTGTTTTTGTTTTTTTTAATTGAAACTGACGATGTTTGAAAGTGAACATGTCATGTCATATAGAATGAAGGTGAGTTCGAGTTGAGGATATTGAGGAGCTAAAATTTGATATTTTGATTAAGAGTCCAGTCCCCAAATATCTCATGTCTTCTGTTAACATTTATGAAATCTATTAAACAGAAAACTAGAAACACATATAAAAATATAAGCTCAAAATGGGTGAGAAGGACAATCCAGAAAATCTGTGTTTCATTAAGATGAAACTCCTGGACATGAAGCTGGTAAAACTAAATTAAGGCTTCTTTCTTGGGGTACCCTGATAACTGTTATGAGACTTAAGTCTGAAAAGGAAAGCATGTGAGCTGGTGGCATAATATGTGCTGAGTTTAGATGTGTGCAACCCTTTTCAGTTCCTGAAGTTGCACAGGTTTTGTTAGTCAAGAATTTGGCTTGGTTGGTCTATTTTCTCAGGTAAATTAAGAAAAGTCCATCCTGTACTAAGCAACACAACAGTATGGGAAAAATAAGTGACGAGCTTTAGGATTTGGAATTTTAGGCAATGTTCTTAATTGCAGCAGGAATTCATTGATAGATCATGCTAATAGTAAAGTTAGCATAGTAAAGATTTTTATGTTCCAAGAAAGAGATGACTGTGATGACATACATAAAATATTTCTGACACAAGAAAATTATAAAGGGTCACATTTTGGAAATATTTTGTGAACTACGTATGATGTTCCTGCTAAGCTTGTTGAAAGCAAGCAATAAAATAAAAATCTGATCTTGAGAACTTAAAATGCAATTTGCATATTTAAAGACAAAATTATTATTTACATATCATTCTGAGATTTTTAAGGCAAAAGACTTCTTGTATTATTACACTAGTAACATTCATAATATGTTTCAGTCATATGTTTCACTTAAGACAAAAGAAATTCATAGTCATGTTATATCCTTTAATTGCAAAATCTTAAGGGAACTAATACAGTTTGAAAAATCTAAAGGTATGCTACTGTCTGTGTGCCAATTCAGACTTGATATAAGTTCTCTAGCACTCCTGGTTTGCAAAGGTTGTCTGGAAATGCCTTGAAAGAACCAAGTAATATTCTCAGGGTTCTTGACAATTCTTCCAGGTACATGAGTTCAAAACATCTTCAAAAACTCTCTGGGCTCACATTTTCATCCAGAAATGCAATATCTAGGAATGTGCAGAAATGAAATGCTTTTGCTGATACACCTTTTGAATGTATACATTTATTTTAGAGAATTTCATTACCAAAGTATACAACTTGTAGCTCTTCAGATTACAGAGAGCACCTCAAAAATAACTGGATAGCTAAAGAACATTGCAAAGTGAGAACTTCTTCCAGCCTCTTAAATAAATTTCATTTAAAAGCTCAGAAGTATTTTGCTAATAAATACTTCACAAATAGCACAATATAATCATTAGTTGATAATATTTGTCATGCATTCGTGTTCTATTTTGAACACATAGTAAAAATTCTGTGGGATTTGACTATGTTGTAAGTAACATTATCTTTGAGTAGCAAGAGAAGCTTATAATTTCTATGCTATTAGAATTATTTTTGGGTTTTTTTCTTTGTTTGTTTTTTTATTACTATGTTCTTAATTAATCAGCATTCTAGATACCCCATAACTTCTGGAGTAATTTTATTAATCATATTACCAGTATTGTATTAATCCTAATGTAACTCACTAGAGGTCTAAAACTTGAAGCTAGTTATGTTCTAAAAGAAAATACAAGTTTATGCAGAGATAAATAATACTGGCTGGTCCTTTTTTTTTTCTTTGGAGGCATCTGTTACCACTTCAGACCTTTTCCAATGCAATTCCAGTTAATAAAAAATTTCACTAAATTCTCCCTGTCCTGTACATACATAGAAGTCCAAATTGTTGAGAGTGGGTGTATTTGTTGTGAAATGGGCTTTGCAAGGGTGGAGCGGTGGTACAAACTGATGGTTACCACAGGCAGCAGATCATGTCAGGAGCATACACAGTGCTGCTTTGACTGAAAGGAGTTTTTTATCCATGACACAGCTGCAACCTCCCATCGTGGAACATATCCTGTAGCAATGCGTATTAAGGGTTGGCTAAATCCAGCCTCACCATTCCTAAATCATTTGTCCTAAGGTCAGCTTCCCTATAAATATCCTTCTGCCAGAAAGGTTGGTATGTCTTCTGAGATCTTTGACTAAACACTCCTATTTCTTGTAAATTAGGGTCAAGATAACCAGAAGACTCTTGAGTCCCTCCTCACATGTGTTTTTAGAACACAAGGCAGAGAAGAGCAGAGAAGGGTCCCAGACCTTACTGTCAATGACCCAGTAATTCTGTTTCCCTTCTAAAAATTAAACAGTATTGCTTTTAAATAGTCAAGGTCCACTGAACCTATTTTTTTTAAAAAAAGGGCCCTTTTTATAGCCTTCTGAGCTACAAGTAACATCACTAATCAAATGTGATATATACTTACACGAATACTGATACCAATATACTGATATCATACATACAAGATCTCTGATCTTTTTGCCAAACAGAGAAGTCTTTTTGCCCTTCTTTTCCTGGAAGCCTGGACACTTGTGAAAAAGACTTTTTCTTCCAGTCTTCACCAGCCACTCCCTAAATTAGCTTAATTTCTGAATGTTCATCCATTTCTGTGTCTATATTTACTTCAGATGCCCTTTTGAAGGCAAAATGTTCAAGCACATCTCGTTGCAAGATAGAAACAGAGAGTAAACAGGAAAAGAGAAAAAATTATGCCAGTGGTCAGAAGCAATGTCAAAAGCCTTCTTTTGAATGGAAGGATATCTTTTCCAAATAATCTTTTTAGATGGAAAAGTGAGAGAAGGCAAGAAGATAAGTTCCTGTGAGAACTGTGCATTTGAGTGGAAAGAATTGTCCTTTTAAAGTGAATTCTCCCTGAACTCAGAGGCCATCTGTCCTGTGAGTGAGGAGAAAGGGTGTGTGACCCCAGTGGTTATATTTCCCTGGGATCTGCTTCCCAGCCTCATCCTTGAGAGCTTTCCTGGTAGATACTGGCTTTGCCTTACAAAGAGATAGGTGTGGTTGGTCCATGAATCCAGCACTGAGGTAAAGCTGCTCAGGGAATGATCCTGGACTGTGAATGAGACTGTGAATGGGAGGGGGGGATGGTTATTTCCTGTCTAAAGAGAACTGCAATACTAAAGTTTCATCTAAGAGTCTATGTTGGAGAGCACATGCAGATGTGAGGGTCAGAAGGTGAAGTTTAAAACAATTGGCTTGATTTCTGTCTTTCACCTTTAAGAGCCAAGAATTTTGTGGATGAACCACTGATGGAACAAGAAAAGGCTGGTGGACCTTTTGCTTTTAGTAAGTCTTGTTAAGTTACTGCCAGATCTTAAAGAGAAATACAGCCGTCTTCTCTGTACACTTTGGTGCATGCTAGAACTGTTGTACCTCGGTACTGGCACTGTCTAAATGTGTTCCTTAAGCTAGGACACAGCATTAGCAACAATATATTACAGTGTGTTACTAATATGTAAAAATATTCATTTTTCTTTCTCTCGGTGTATGCAAAATAAATTAATTTTCAGTGTTCCTGTTCAGAGGAATGAAGCAAGCACTTTTCACTTTGTCTTTCTACGACTAAGGGAGGAATATTAATTGCTCAGGTTTGCCTTTAAAGTTTTTCACAAAATGTGCCTATGTGTGTGTATGTGTGTTCCACAAGATTGGAAGGGTGATTGAGCCCCATGAATAAATTTTAAAACAAAATAATATCTTCTCAGAGTGACTTATAAATAAATATAAGGCAACTGTTGGAGCCAAGTGTGATCATACCACTTGATTGCTAGTTAAATCAGTCCAGATTTAAACATGTAAACTCCTTGATTTGTATGGAGCAAGACATCTGTAGGTGGTTTATTAAAACCTGCTGATGTCTCTGCAACTATATTTGTACAGATATAGGCCTCTTGGTAGCTGTACTGAAAAAGCAGACACATACCTTTTGTCTGGTTACCTGACTTCCAACACTGTACAGGTGTGCTTGAATAAATTAACATCAGTTACCTGTGATGACCCACTGCATATGTTATCAAGGGAGGTGAAGATGTGAGAGAGCTGCTACCTGCCTCCTGTTATCACCTCCTTGACACAACAGCACCCACCCATTTTTTCTCCATCCTACTATGCTTGGAATCTTCTACAGGTAACTTCATAGAGAATTATTTTCTATAAACACACTCAATTCTAGAAAAAGATAGTTCCAAGAAATAAAATATTTCATACCAGCCAATGATAACTATCACTGTATTTCCCCTAATATAATTAGCTATCATGTACAGCTTGAATTTCCTCCAATAAAAACAGGGAAATCAGACATAAGGTCTTTAATGAACCGTTTTTCAGGAGACAAAAGAGCCATTTTATTCATTAAAAAAAATATAAACATGTGTACAACTATACTACTCTTTCTGAACATGATGTATTTTATGAAGAGACTAGCTGCATATCCAGTACAATTGTATGAAGCATTATGTTTTCTCTTGCAGACTCACTAAAGTGTGTGCCATTGCCAATGTTCTCATAATTTTTCCTTACGCAAGAGAATCTTGATCATAAGGAAACATTTCTGCCATCCCTAACACAAAACAATCCTTTTATGAGGGGTCATGTTGAACATGGACTGACTGTCATATTACATACTACAATGTAAACAACAGGGGCAGAATTAAAACTAGAATGCATAGAACTAATTTCTTCATAAGAGGTTTTTGGTTGGGTTATTTCGGGTTTTTTGTTTGTTTTTTTGTTTGTTTTTTTTTTAATTTAAAACAAAATAAATAAAATAGAACAAGACCTAAAGAGTCTAGTTATATGAATAAAGATTCTAGGATCAGCTTTTGAGGGAGGTCTTTCCAGCTACACATACCTATTTGTCTTGAGTTTTTAGTATGATCTGCTGCCTTCATTGTCTTTGTTTGCACAAAATGGCATCACTTTGTGAATGAGTATACAGTTTCTTCTGCAGTGCAAGAAGTCTCATTTTGGTATGAACTTGCAAAATAAGTAAAGGATTTTTCACAGACCTAAAATGTTAATTTAAATAAATTTAGGATTGAGATATCTGGTAAACATCAGTAAAGTATTGAAATTACTATCCAAAAGCTAAACATGCATTGAGCAATGTTTTCCCCTAGTATGTCCCCTATGACAAATGCAGTAAATGTTTAATTTTTTTTGTCCAAGTTTCCTGTGCAGTTTTTATGTTTGGTGAAAAAAGATTATTTAAGCAGACAGGACTGGGAACATGAATATTTTTTTCACAGTATTCTGGTTGCCTCTTGGTTCCTAGGAAATGACTGGAAGAACCAAAACTCTTCTCCAGGGAGTGGAAGAATATGGAGTATTTTCCACTTTTCTGAGTAAATGTAAAACTGTTCCCCATATGTCCTATCATCCCTAGTGTGTTTTGGAAGTCCCATCTTCCCCAGTGTCTTTTTCCTGCAGAGAAAGGCTTTAGCTGTTCTTTTTTAATTTAACAGCAGAAGACAATAAGACTTCTGCTCCAGATACAAGATGGCACCAGGACACTACCCCCAAAAGCCTGAATGCATGAAAATGACACAAGACAATGCAGCCTGAGAGATGTAGTAGTCTCAGGTAGAACAGTTGGTAGGAATAATGAAAAGAGGAGGGAAGAACATCTGTGGCAGGGGCGGGTGTGTGTTTACTGGCTGTTGGAGTTACAGCTCTTGGTGAAGTAGAGAGACACAAAGTAGACATGTGAATGCCATCATATAGATATGCACTATACATTCAGTTGTCAGTTGTTCTTGTCTGTCTGAAACGAGAAACTGTCACCTGGAGAGGCAAACTTCACTTTAGATCTTATGGCCTAACTAAAGTTTACTGGTATAGTAAAGTTTACTGGCCTTTTTTATGTCCTCTTAATGATGATCATGACTCACCCATGGATCTGGTCTTATTCATTAGAACATGAGCTGAGTGACTGCTAAAGCATAGTCCAAGTTAAAGTTAAATTTACGTGAAAGTAAGAAAACCAATGAGGCATTTCCTAGAAATGACCTAGAAAAAAAATAATGCTGAAGGGAAAAAAATTACCAGGTGTAGATCATGGCAAATAGCTACAGCGCCTTTTGGGAGGATAGTGCCTCAGTCCTGGCATATCCATACAGAGGTAGATGTTGTACACTGTTGGCCTCATCCCAAAGATAGAACCAGAGAATGGTTTGGGTTGGAAATGAAGATCATCTTAAAGATCATCTGGTTCCAACACCTCTAAATGGGCAGGGACATCTTCCACTAAACCAGGTTGCTTAAAGCCCCATTCAACCTGGCCTTGAACAGTTTTGGAGAGGGAATATCTACAACTTCCCTGGGCAACCTGTGCCAGTGTCTCACCACCATCACAGTAAAGAATTTCCTCCTAATTTCTAATATGAATCTACCCACATTCAGTTTAAAATCATTACCCCTTGACCTGTCACTTCATGCCCTTATAAAAGTCCCTCTTTTCTTTCCTTTAGCCCTGTAGGGTACTGAAAGGGTTTCTCTGGAGCCTTCTCTTCTGCAGGCTGAATGACTCCAACTCTCTCAACCTGTCTTCATAGGATAGTTGCTCCAGCCCCCTTCTGATCATCTTTGTCCTTTGGACTTTCTCCAACAGCTTCATGCCCTTTCTGTCCTGGGGGCTCCAGAACTGGACACAATACTCCAAGTATGGTCTCACAAGACGGACGTAGGGGAGAAGTGACCTGGTGTCCACACTTTTTTAATGCATGGCCCAGGATATAACTGGCTCTCTGGGCTGCAGGCACACATTGCTGGTTCATTTTGAGCTTCTCATCAACAAACAACCCCAAGTCCTTCTCAAGGGTGTACTCAATCCACTCTCTGCCCAGCCTGTATTTGTGCTTGCGATTGCCCCAACCCAGGGGCAAGGCCTTGAACTTCATGAGATTGTCATGGGTCCACCTCTCAAGCCTGTCAAGGTCCCTCTGGATGGCTTCCCTTCTGTCCAGCAAGTCAGCCACACCACAGAGTTTAGTAGTGTCAGCAGAGGTGCTGAAGGTGCACTCAATTCCACTATTGACCACCAGTGAGTTAAACAGGACCGGCCCTGGTTCTGACCACTCGGTATCAGTTAATACAGTCATTCCTAGGATTTGTGAGGTCACAGGGTATTTTTATTAAGTAGAATTATGAAGTTGACAATCAATATAGTAAAACAATTCCCTATTCCATTGCTTTTTGAGAAGACAGGTCGTGACTAGTGGACCCAGGCAGACTGGTTAAAAATTGCAAGAAGCCTTTTGCTGTAGACACCAGTGTCTGAGACACTGGCCTGAAGGCAGGTTTACAACACACAGGTGAGGTGGGAGTCTTTTGCACTGAAATATGTCATAGTAAAAAGATGTTACTCAAAAGGATTTTGCCATTTATGGGCCCTGGGGAAAAGTAAAACCAAACCCCAGCCTCTCTAAATCTGGGTCACTTTTTCATGGTTACTCAAGTTGCTAGTCGCTAACAAATATGACAGGGAGTAATAGCAAAGTCATAAAACAGAGCCTATAAGTGCAGGAGTAAACTCTGCAGTTAGAAATGCTTAAGGAGAAATGCAGCGAAACTGCTGGCTACTTATCTAAGGGCAATCCTGAAGGTGTGGAGTTATCAATAAAAGTTAAATATTCAGCAGTGTCAGAAAGAGATTAGGTACTGAATAAGCACTGTAAGTGCACTGCGAGACACACAGCTTTTCACTCTTTCTTAATCCTGACCTGCAGTACTCACAGTCATCTGACCCTTGCCTGTCTTCAGGAAAGCTGGCAAGCTGTGCCACATATCATATACTAGTATTCATTATTTTATACTGTAGGTAGTATACTAGAAACTACTCAGTCGTGTTCAGACGGTACATGTAAAATGTTCAAAATGCCAATAGAGGTACATCAGGTGGTCTGTCAGGACCTGAGGTAACACAGGACCACCTCACATGGAGTACCACCTATGGCTTATCACATGTTGAACTCTCAGTGGCAAACACTGGATATCACTTCACAGAATTTTTGAGCCACCAATTCTAAAAAAGATCTAAGGCTTTTAGTGCTTCCTACTTCCCAGCAACTTCTTTTAAATCCACAGTTTGCTTTGTGGTAAGTAAATTTTTCTTCTTTTTTTCCTTTTTTTTTTTTTTTTTTTTTTTTCCCCTTAATTAAAAGCTTATTTTGCATTTTAAGCCCCAAAAAGCATTGCTTAAAAAGATATGTCTAAGAAATAATTTAACATTTTTGCCAGGAGGCACCTACAAGCTTCATATAAATGGACCTGGAAGAGAAACGAAAGACTTTTAGATATGCCAAAAATGTACACCATCAGAAAAAAGAAAGGATTGCAAGACTTTTTTATTTTGTTGGGGTTTTTTTTAAGAAAAAAAAATAAATAAAACCCCTAATCTGTATGTCCTTGTCAAATTACATGAGTCTGATACATAATCTGTAAATTATAAGTTTTGTAAGTTGTTATTTCCAATGTTCCTGATTTAGATTCTAGTGCTTTACAAACTTTATTGCTTATTTAATTAACTAGGGAAACGTGTTACCCACTTCCAGTTCAACACATTTTTTTTCATTTCTCCTTCTGTCTTCCCTCTTTCCTTTTCTTTGTTATGCCAAAATACAAAAAGCAGTTACACTTCGACCACTTACACCTGAAAATACAAATGGGTCACAGTTAATCATGCTGCCCATGAATTTTATATTGTTCTTTTTTGTTCAATGTGCAAAATGAAGAAATAAGAACAGTCAAAACATGTATGTGTTTGTGTTTGTCTGTGTATGTGTGTACTGAAAGACAGACCTATATATAGCTGCCTTGGTAGATAAAGATCTAAAAATACAACAGAAAAAGAACTTGGAAAAGGTAAATGAGTCCTTGTTTCTAGAAGAATATACACACAGGATGTATTATGGAAGACTGGGAATCAGGATTTCATGAGGGAAGGAGGCAGGCCCTGGCAGGAAGGATCGCAGATCTTGTGCTGGACGTCTCAGAGGTCTGATAGCCAGATAGGGGAGCAGCACTAATTCTGCATCCTTTTTAGTCTGTACTGTCACAGAAGGGGCACTGCTGGGTCAGTCAGCTCACTAGTAATTGTGTTTTACAGACTTCTAAAGCAATTGGCTCAGTCAGTCCCAATTCAATAAAAGTGGAGAGTGAGAGTGAGAGCACTTTTGTTCTATTTTTTACTTGAAATTATTTCATTCAGCAGTCTGTCTTTTTTATTACCAGGATTTGACATTAGCACTCCAAGCTATATTAGCATCCATTTCAGCAGTTCAGTAATGGTATTAAAAAAACACTTAACTTCAACGGTGAATGGTTGTATGACAGTACCATAAAAATCCACATTAAAAAAAAACTTATGTATTTGTCCCTGCAAATTATTTTTCACTTGTTTAACCACTTCAAAACTACACTCTCTTGACTGATGTTTGCTAGAGCTCTAGCAGCAGGGAAGGCTTGTAAAAGAGCTGAGAAACAACTGCAGCAATAATGGTATAAAGGGAAAAATGAAGACATTTAAAGAAGAAAAATGTAATAGTAACATGCAAGCACATGTGCATGCACAAGAAAGACCTCTCATTTTGGGTGGGTGCCTGTCATTTGTCAACTGAAGTAAGATTTTAAACTCAAATCACTCAAGGTAAAATCTTTGGCATCTTCCACATTTCTGGGATTTAATTTTGAACCCAGCACTCTCCAAGCTTGGGACGGCAGCCTAACTATCTTGGCACTGCAGCACACTCATAAATGACTGCATTAGGTTCTAAATTTTGATTAAACATTCTGTAATTAATCAATGGTAGACATGAAGCAGTTGGCAAGGTCCAGAGCTGCAAAATGTTTAAGACATAAAACATTACAAAGTAATTAGAATGTACTCCTTCAAGAGAAGGATTGCCTTCAATAAAGAGGTAAATGATAGCATCATGTTTATTGTGGACGTAGGCAGCCAGTGCAATATGATAAACTGCAGGAGATACACGTATCAGTAATCATCCACATTATTAGTGTCATTAATCATAATTCTAAAAAATATGACAGCAGCAGCCAACTTTTTGACCAATTTTGCCTCTGCCTGTTGGCCGTTATAACTTCACTAATAGACTGCAGAGCTCCTGTGCGTGGCAGTTTGCATTGAGAATGGAAGGTTAATTATATTTGAGCTGCTGATTCCTTCCCTCCTCGGGAAAGACTGAGCACTTTGACAATCCCAGGAGCTCACTGCTGTTAAACCAGTAAAAGTACTTTATTGAAATTTTCTTTGTTGGTCAGGAATGAGTAGATGTTTCAAATGAGATATAAGCGCCAGGCTGGGACAGCTGCTAATGTTTCTTCCAAAATAATCCTTGGACAGCAAGCTGAACTCATACTTCCCTTAGATATCTTTGCACAGTCTCTTGTGGATGGGTAAAAAGTTGAGAATTTAATAACCACTGACAATAGTATGTATGGAAGAATCTCAGAGGATTGAAATTACTGAGGAGTTGGGGCATCAGTGAAGGGAGGTTATAGGATAATCAGCTATCAGTTGACCTGAAAGGGGTACTTATTTAGGAAAGTAATATTACTAATGGAGGAACCCTGTTGAAGTACCACGTTTTATTTGTTTTTACAATTCCTCATATAATTTATTATATAAATAAACCCAGCATTTTTGGAAAAAGCAAAATACAAGAATTACCATTGTGTTGTGACCAGAGGAAATGGTTTACACATTTGTTGTGGACCCTGAGGTTGTACAAAAGTATCCCTGGTTCTGAGGTTTTGTTGTGAATTTGAACTTAAAATGTCATCAATAAAGAGTCTAGTCTAGTCTTCTGATTTCCAAACGTTGATCATATAATATTCAGATTTATTAAGTTTGAAAAGAAACATTAATTCATGCTGTTTGTCCATACATTCTATCTGCATATTGCCTCCAGGGAAATTGCCTCTTAAAGGGAAATATGTCTCACATGAAGAGCAAAATATTGCAGCACACTGGAGATGAGGACCTGATGCTTGAATGCTGTGCAGGGCCTTGTGTATATTGCTTGCACAGAGATGACTTTTTCTGTGGAGCATGTGTAGACTGTAGAAACACCTTCTGTCACATTAACTGATTGTCATGGTGCTGAGCACCTGCAGTTTTAGTTGGACTGTCATACATATGATGACCTTCTCATAGATGTAACATTGCTACACTGAGTTAGTTCACTTTCGAAATATTCTGACAGATAAATCTTCCTATTCTAAACTTTCTCAGCCAGTCCGGATATTAGACAAGAGTGCTGGCAATTTTGTAATGAGTCTGTTTTGCTTCCAGGCAGCTAGTAAAGTGAGAGGTTGAAGTGTTGCAATGCAATTGTGATCATTTCTGCGTAACTTTGGCAAGTGCGCCGGTGCTTATGCTTTTTTGTTTGTAATATCTTTTGATCCTTAATGGATAACAATAGTAATATATTAAGAGTGTGACATGACCTTGATGCTTCTGAGCACACACAGCTGTTGTGAAAGTGTAATTCTGTTCACACCGTAAGGACCGTCTCACTAAACACATCAACAGGTATGTACTGAATTATTGGGCCTTTCAAGAATCCTAAACTTGTCAAATTTTACATCAAAAATTACTTGGTAGCAAACATTGCCATCACATATCTGTTCTACATTTAACAGGAGTATTTGCTCACACAGTTGGCTATCCTGCCACCCCGAAAGATGTCTTGGCACTCAGATTTTTTATGCATTCCAGAGTGATGACAAAATGTTCTCTGACTAACTGTGGATTAAATATTCAAAAGGCATGTTTGCCACTGTCAACAAACCAATAATTCTCACTAACATCTTCAGAGTTACAACATTTACAAAGTTGCAAAGTGGAGTAAACAAACCATCTGTTTGGCTTTACCATATATGTCATGCTCTCTTATTAGCATATTACGATTCATTTAGTAAACAAATTTGGTGATTTCGTTCATGTCAAAGTTAGAGGGAGCTTGAAGATGATTAACATTCCTGGGACAGGCACATTAATACATTCCTTCCTCTGCAAAGTTAAATGGCTTCTCAAGAGAATCACCCCTTGTTGACAAGATGAGACTGTCAATTTTGTTTGCCTGCCACATTAGGGGCCGTAAGGGGATGGGAAGCTCTGAGAAAGAGGAGCGAGTGTAGGCAGCATAATTCACTGCGAATTGAAAAAAGAAGTCTAATTCTGATAAATGGTCGACCCCAATACATCCTACCTGTTATTACAACAGACGTGCCGTATCTGTGCAGTAAATTAGTTAAACCCCTAAAGAGTTTGATGGGAGCTTATCTTCAAGTGAATAATTTGAGTGTAGAGGGAGCTGTCTTCGTGACCAGTGTGAGTGATTTGTTTCATATTGAAAGGGATTGAAATGACTGGGCTCCACATCTTTAATTTGCAAGAACTTGCTTGTCCTTTATTTCCTGCATTTAATAAGCACTGTTTTTTTTACTTTTTTTAATAGGTGCTGAACTGTATTTTACCTTTTGGATTTTCTTCCTATGAAAGGTTAATATTTTTCAGATTTTATGCAATTTAAAGCCTCAATAACTGATGTTATTAGCCCAACTATTTGTGTAGAAATACCATGGTTTCATTGGGTAGTGTAGTATTCTGTCTTCACTCATTGTTCTTAAGTCTAGCACCAATCCCTGCTTTTCTGCTTTAGAGGCAAACTAAACATGATCAAATGCATAGAATTGCTAGCATACAGGCTGAAACCTTGGCCATGTTCAGTTAAATGTGAATTTTGTTATCTAGGTCAGGTAAGGTTTTCAAACCTTTATTATCTTGGCTTAGATTTTTGGATCTTTTTAATTGAAACAAAACAAATCAACAACCATTTCTATCAAAGACTGCTGAGAATGTAGCAAAATTAGAACAGTAGCAATAAAATAATTTCTTTAACAGTTTCCATTACTAATCAAATTCCAGGAACTGTTTTATTGTTGACTCTCTTAAGTAAATGGGAGGAAATGATTGATGCTTCTTTCTTCAAGAAATATCAGAATTAAGGCCATAGCTTTTGTCATAAATATGTACACTGTTGTATTTAGCCAGAGCCTTACTTTCTGGTTCTTTGATTCTAGCTGCATGAAACTCAGCATTTTCAGTCTGAAGAGATTCTGAGAAAGCATAAAATTCTGGGTTTACTTTTTGTTATGTTCACATTTTTGACCCTTTCTATGAGTTTCTGGCTTAAATAAGCAATAAAGAAACATGAAATTGAGGTAAGACCACAATAAGAATTTGCCATATTAGGAAATTGTGTTAGCAAGATCATGTGAAATTTTAAACAAAATAGTAAATCTTGATTTAAAGCCTTTGAGGGGAAGAGAAACAAAGAGAGCTTTGCTTTAATATTTCATTATAGGAAATAACAAAAGCTGAATACTGAGCTGAAGATAGGTGTGAAAAAAGGTCACATAGAAGGAGTAATGGAAGTTTCATTACTTATGATATTTCAAACCAAATTGACAGAGATTAGTTTTAAGCTAAGTATAGCAAGAGGATAGCTTGTATGGGGCATGTACAAGCTGGGCAGTTACTTCCATAACCAGCTTTAGTAACAGTTTGTCCAATCTATACATAAAACCAGCAGTTGAATGTGTCCTGGCCTTTGATTTAGTAATATAACCTTATTCAAACTGCCAAAGATTGCATGGTTTCAGATTTCATGACCCAATATTAGCTTCTGTCTCATAAAAAAAAAAATAAAAAATCTACTATTACTTAAAAAGAACAGTATTTAATAGAAAATAATTTAATGTTGACTTCTAATGCATTAAATTGCCAAATATAATTTCATTACTTAATTCTAGGATCACTTACTGTATCTTAAAGCAAAGCTGCCCAAAGCTTGCTTGCTCCCTGGTGAAACTTCCTGTTTTTGATTTCTTTGCAGTGTTAGAATGATAGAGCTGGGTGGTATTATTTTGGTAAATCATGTATTTTCCAGAAAATGTGTTTTCAGAACACTTGACATAAGGAATTGGTATATTGTTCTATAGGAAAGAAGGATGTGGTGGAATAAAACTGGAAACATTGATACTATTAATTTGAGAATTTTATAAACAATACAGTGTGCTTTGAATGAGATTTTTCATCAGGGAACTTTGGTGTTTACAGTCAGCCAAAGAAGAGCAGGGGCCAATAATTGGGACATTTAACCTGGACATTGGTTGACTTGGCCTCTCTATCTGACTTCATCAGGGACTGGAAAATGGGTTTCCATAGCCCCTAACCAACTGCTCTAACAATTACGCTGATGTTTCATTCTCATTCATTTCATTAATTTTATTCATTCCCTTAATATTTAAGTGTAGTCATATCTTTCCCTTACTAAAAATTAAGAAAATAAGGCTTTGTATTTAATTTTCAACAACCTGTCTTGACACAAAATGTGAGCAACACATTCAACTCAATTTTTCATGCGGCTGGTATTACTGTGTGATACTTGAATGTGAACAAACAAAAGTAATCTTGATCCTCCAAATTCCCCAACTCTGCAGTATGCATCAGAGATGTATTATCTCTGTCCTAGTGCAGATGGGATGGCAGCCATGGGTGCATCCAGAGGTTGGGCCTGAGTCATGCATAGGTACATGCCCATTTCTATGCCAGGACAAATTCTACTCACTGAGAAATTCCTCCTCACTCACTTCAAAAAGAAATAAAAGGACTGACTAAATAAAAATAAACTAAAATAAAGCACCCATTACATTTTTCTTTCCAACAAATGGATAGTAAATTAACAAAATCAGATTCATTGACAAGTATAGAAAGAAACTGCTCAAGAGAACCGAGTGTGGATTTATGAGCTGTGTAAATGGCATCTATGTTTAATTGACCGTATTTCCTAGGCTTATAATCCCCTTTCTTCTGTTGATGCATAGTGCATCTCTCACTAGAGAAGCTTTCTAGTAGTAGGTGGAGTGGAACTGACAATGAATTTTAATTATGGAAGAACATTTCCATGAACTTCACAAAGGAAGGAAAACAGTACCACCAGTGGGACCATAACCACAGTCAAAGGGCTGATGTAGTTGCTGCACTGCATTGCTACCATAATTCATGTCTGAAAGGGTGGTGGTGAATTTTGAGGTGAGATACCATTGCCATTTCACCACAACCATAGATTTAATGTGTATCATCATTATAATTGTCATGCTTACAGAAGCACTGATCCATTCCTAAGATCATTGAACTCAGAAGGATTAATTAACTCTGGTGAGGATTACCATGCATTTTTGCCTACCATATGTCTAATTTATGAATAATAACTTGATATAAGAACGTTGATTATGTGGACAAATCAGGCATTCTGGGCCTCCTAAAATAAACTAGACTTTGCTAAAACTTCCTTGCCACAGCAAATTACATGTCAAAACATCTTGAAAAAATACTCTCCTCATTTTTAAAGGTACATGACATATAGTACAGCGCTAAACAGATGTTTGGCATTCTTTGGCCCACATAGTATTTTTAACCCCTGTGTTTCCTAGTTTGGCATAAAGCTGGAAGCAGGAGCTGGGTGAGATAGATCTTTGGCTAAACTCTTCTGACCTTGTTTTTCTTCCTGGAAGACTTCAATTGCCAATTGTCTTTACTTAACATTTCCATTGCCTTGATCTAATATCATTTTGGTAGTAGATGTACAAATAAGCAGTCTTAAGTCCAGAGTAATTCAAAGATTTTATTAGGTCAAATATTTTCTGTTTTCTGTACATACATATATACCTCTGACATTCATTCAGGTTCTTCAAGATTTTTTCCCTGCAGATATAGCAATAACTGCAGTGCAGTTAAGGCCAGAGATGGCCTTAGTTATGTAGCTCAGGTAGAAGGAATAGAAGAGCTGTGACAAGCTGAAGCTTAGCTGATTTTGGCATATCTTGCTTCATAATTTCTGCCTGTTTGATGTCAGTGATCATACACTGGCATAAATCACTTAGCTCAAATTGTGCCTCAGCTTACTCAGGGAACATTGTTTACATCTACCTGGGAGAGCTATTCAGAGGAGAAAGAAGTAATGGCATTGTAAATCACATCAGAGATCAACAGTTGAAGCAAGAAACTGCAGGTGCCAGGGACCAGATGAACAGATGGTGAAATGGCTAACATTGGCAGAGGGAAGGTAGAGTATTTGATAGTATTTGGGAGTGACAAAGAAGGGGAGAAAGAGTTGGGTTAGGCTGGAATACTTCAGTTTGGAATAGAGAATGGAGTCTGGGAGCTGCTGGAGCATATTGAGATTGCTCAATCATTACATTTTCCAAGAAAAAAAAGCAAGGATGAACGTTGGATGAGGGGAGGAAAGAAATAACTAAGTTTATCAAGACAGAAGATAGTATGTGCTTGACCAATATTTGTAATGCTACTTCTGCATCTCATGTCTCTCTGAGTGCTGTTTGCAGCTGCCAGATCAGAGTACAGGTTGTAAGCCACGTACTCCTCTCTACTGAATAGTCTTCAAAGCTTCATAGCAAATCATGCTTTGTTTCTGCCCCTTATCTCAATGCTATTCAATTTCTATATTTGGCAATTGTCTGTTCTTGCCTTTTTCCAGTCTCCCTTTTTAAACTTCCTGGTCTGTACTGTTTCTCTTCCTCATCTGCCTTCATTCGTAGTCTTATTTCGTTTGTGGGGTTTTTTGTTTGTTTTGTTTTTTTTTTTTAATTGGGTCTGTTATTTGTAGCCATACTTACATCCATGCATGGGCTTTTTCCTCCTACACAGAACACCCATGTCATCTTTTCCCAATGAAACCTTGGGAATACTGCCGTCAGCCTTGAGAAACACCTTTGTTATGCTGGCACTGTTCAAGCAACACCCTGAACAGGGTACTCAGTCTTCACCTCAGGGGCCAATGCTACATTTAGTTGTGTAGCAGCCTGGAAAGGGATTCAGTGTCAGGCTCCCAAGCACTCTAGACTGATTTTTCTATGAAAATATGTTTTTCCTTCACTGCTGCTCTGATGATCATTCAGCTAGTGGAAACATGTTCCTGGTACCTTCAGCACACAGTATTCTTAATTCTGACAAGGTCTTAGCATCTGTGACTTTGGGCTGTCATAAGACTTCAAAATTTCAGTGTTCAAATGAATTTGTTCACGCAATTTTCTCACAATTTTTCTCTTATCCTACCAGAATGTTTCTGCATATGATATTTAGGCAGAGTATTAAACACAAGTGAAATAGATTAAGAAATGAATGTAAAAGAATCAATTCTTTTGAACTGTGGTTGCATAATGGAAATCGACTGCTATGAATGAACCTGTGTTCAGAAGTTATGAACAGCAGAGCTAATGCACTGCCATGAGTTCATCTTTATTATTGCATTACACCTGAATCAATTGATAAAGTAGCTTTTTTTTAAGGCTAGGAATGGCGCTTAATTGAATAAAAGTCAATGTAATTGTATTAGGAGAATCCAACAGTACTGCTGACAGCGGAAAAGGGACACTACTGAGTAGAGTGCCAGAAATGGTCCACACATTTCTGCACATCGTTTGCCTGACAGATATTATGGGCTGGTACATACTTTAACTAGATTACTGATTGCCACTGTTGTAAGTGAGAATTGAATAAGGGAGGCATCTCTTCTTATCAGAGCATCAGTAGTGTTTGCATCCTTACATGAGTCTTTCTCAGAATGGCTTATGTCCATCTGGGGCTCAGTGGCCCCTCTTTAACATGGTAATTTATTCTTAGCTCTTCATTCAACAAATGGTAAGCTATTTTCACTGCATACATGTCTGCTGTTTTTCTAAGCAGATAACCAAGGAAATAGCAAGCACAAATGCTTAGAAACAACACTTCTGGTTATCCTGACTTTTTTCTATGCTGTAGCAAAAAAAAAAACAAACAAACTACTACCCCTTTGAGTAGCAAGGGAGTGAGAAGGGAAAGAGGAGTAGAAATCGTAAGAAATAAACACGAGCACTTTATGAGTAGTTAGCAGTTAGGATGTTTGACACAAATGACTTTTGTGTCTTTGAGTTTTACGTCTTTGAGTTTTACATCTTTGACTTTTACCGTCATGTTGTAACACTGGTCAGTATGGACAGGCCTTCACAGTAAGCATTTGCTGTACTGCACTTAGCAGCTTTACGTGGAGTTGTACAGCAGCTGACACCAGGAAGGCAAGGGACTGTCAGGACCACTGTTTATCATTCATCTATGTGCACACTGCATGCATCTGTTCAGAACTCATTTGTGGGTGATAATGGGGATGCTGTGAATATGCTTTGATTAATTTGCTTTATGTTTTTCATATTGTGTGGTTGAATCAGTACCCATTAGGACAACAGTATAAGTGAGATTACAGATGACAGAAACCAGCTTCACAGCCAAGACTTTTTTTTAAAGTCTGTATTTTATTGGTTGAGGATAATATTTTCTTTTTTTTTTCTTTTTTTTCTTTTTTAATTTTTAATTTTTTTTAAATAAAAAAAACAAACTAGATATGTCTGGATTGGAATGTGAATTTGTTTTCTCTCTCTCTCCTCCCCCTCCCCCTTTCTTTCTCTTTTCTCCTCTCTTCTCTCTCTCTCTCTTTTGTGATCTCAATTTAGCAAAAGATTAGAAAGCTGATCTTATCACAAGGTAAGCTCAGCCTTCCTAAGTGCAGTGTGGGGATATGCATAATTACACTTCTGTGCCTCAGAAAAGCAGTGGTGCTGTACTTGCTTGTGCGAAAGGAGTATTTCCCACATGGGAGAAAAACAAGGAATACTCTCCACTTTTTTCTGCCCTTGCCCATACCTCTCAACTGTCTCTCATAGGAGAGAAATTTTCCATTCCAAACCCCTCCTTGCTGGAATGATTGCATCCCAAGCAGACAAGATTCAATTATACTGAAGTTCAGTATCAGTTTTATGTCAGAGACCAGTTACCTGCATTTGCAGGTGAGTGGGACAGATCTCTTCTATTGCTGTTTTCTGTATTTAAGCCCATAAATTATGTGCACTAGATAGACTCATTGCAAAGTAAGTGACAGGGAATTACAGGAATTAACTTCATATCAATTTAATTATCTTACGTTTTCATTTTCCTTATTTATCTGTACTGTACTTCTGTTTGAGACTTCAGCTGGTTGAGAGGTATGTTTCAAAGGGCTTCTTAAACAAAAAACAAAAAACAAACAAAAAAAAAAAGCTTCCAATAAGGAAATATTGCTGATAGCTATTGTTCCCCTTGTCCCTTTTCTGTTACTATAGGACCTGAATGTCTATAAAATATTTTATCATTGTTATGTCTTCTCATGCCAATTTTATACCTAGTGCTTTTTCTGCAAATTAAAGTATTCCTGTGTTAAAACTCTCTCTTTCTCTCTCTTCTCCCACCCCCTTCCTCCTCCCCCCCTCACCTCCCTCTTTCTTTTCCCTCCTACATTTGGGCTCTGATCTGCAATTTATAACGGGCAGACTGACTGGTGAGTCTGCATGTTGTAAATTGCGGGTTTGGGTCCTTAGCTTGCAAAGAATGTTACGCAGTAGAACTTCGCTAATTCTTTTTTTACTGGCTTGAAAATCCAGTCACCCTCCAAAGAAACTGAATAAATATTTGTCATTTCCTCAGCAATGGTGCACATTCTGAATACTGAACTGTAAAGTTTTCAGATTTTGAAAACTTTATGCTGATTTCATATTATTGAGCACTTTGATAAAACAAGAATGTTCTGTGGTCAGAGGTCTTTGATATCTGTCATGTTTGTTGGTTGCATTGTTAAATCAGAAAATGCAGTTTTTCAAAGAGGGTTTCCTGACACTACTTCAAATCAGTGAGGTTCTACTGCAATGGATGAATAAAGTGAATGCCAAAAGTGCAGAGTAGAATGCAGTATTTAAAATAATAGGCTGTTTTACACAATTACTAACCCAAAGGCTTACATTGTTTGCAAATATAGAGCTTTATTTCATGAGAGCAAAGGCCCAGATGCTGTAAAACACTTAATATTTTAGCTTGCAGCTCTTGGGATCTAGTGCAAAGACCACTGATATCAGTGACAGCTTTTCCAGTGTCTCTGGTGCATCTATGGAGACTTCTGAGCATACCTAACCAAAAGCCCATGTTTAGCTGTTTTGATTTATTTTGGGCAAAATTCTCATTGATACTAGTAGCATTTTTTACTGGAAATTACACTGCTTGGGTCCTTCAGCACTGCATTCGACACAGTACTGGGAAGCGTACAGGGAGGAGCAGCAGTGCCCTCCCAGAAGGATGAAACCAGTGACTTTGGCTAAGGCTGTCAGAAACTTACACATAGATTTCAGAGACTTGTTCTCCTAAACCCTTCAGCTCTTCTCCATCTTGGTTTGGCCCCATTATGAAGCCCTTTACACCAGAATTAAATTATCAGAATCAGGACCTCTGACATTCAGTTACTTTTATTTTCCTCATCCTATATTTCACTTGAACAATTATATAAGTACATGAATATATATATATATATATATATATATATATAAAGCATATAAAGTATATAAAGATATGGATCTAGAGGCTGACATAGATAAAAACATGCACAGATATTCCATCTATTAATAATATTTTCTCTTGAAGCAAGGATTTTAGGAAGGCCAGCAGGGATTCGGGAGCTAAGAAGAGCATTTTGTGCTAGAGAAATTTATTATTTTTATATTATCAGATAAGAGGTCTGTAGCTGCTGCTGGGGACTAATGTTGATGAGCAGTAGCTGAAAAGCAAAACAATACAGGGTGGAGGTTAATTTGCTTGCTTTGTTTTTATGTTGCAATTTGCTCACTTGTAAAAAGATTGACTATTCCAAGAAACATGTATAGGGGATATTTTTGTGAGAAATTATTGACAAATCAGGATTTGGTGCTTGATGACTAAATGTTTAATCAAAACCACTGTACATTTTTCCTTTTCTCCCTTCCCTCTTCCTTTCCCAGACACAGTGCTAACATAAACCTGCACCGTAAACTGTTGACCAAAGAACTGGATGACATGGGCCTGGACACCTCACAGCCTTCTCTTAGTAAGGACCTTCGTGATGAATTTTTGGTGAAGATATATGGCGCACAGCATCAGATGGGGCTTGACATAAGGGAAGACACCTCCTCTCCTGCTGGTACTGAGGATTCCCATATGAATGGGTACGGCAGGGGCATGGCAGAAGATTACATGGTCCTAGACCTGAGCACCACCTCCAGCATCCAGTCCAGCAGCAGTATCCATTCCTCAAGAGAATCTGATGCAGGAAGCGATGAGGGCATTCTCCTGGACGACGTCGATGGGGCAAGTGACAGTGGGGAATCTGCCCACAAAGCAGATGCCCCTGCCTTAGCTGTGGGTATGGGCACCGATGTCCCAGGATCCCTCATGTTCAACAGTGTTTCAGTGAGCAACGGTGGGATAATGTGTAACATTTGCCACAAAATGTACAGCAACAAGGGAACCCTCAGGGTGCACTATAAAACAGTGCACTTGCGAGAGATGCACAAATGCAAAGTTCCTGGGTGCAACATGATGTTCTCCTCTGTCCGTAGCCGAAACCGGCATAGTCAGAACCCCAATCTGCATAAAAACATTCCCTTTACTTCAGTAGATTAGTTCACGGATGGACACAGCATAATGCCAGCTCTCAGAGAGGGCCCACCACATCTGAACTGCCATATACAGTCTCCCTTTATATATATATATATATACATATATATATATATAAAAATACACATATATATATAATCTTTTTCTTTTCTTTTTTAACAAAAGAATCACCAGGTGCTTTTTCCCCTTTGTTGGTTTTTGGTTTCATTTTTTTCCTTTTTTTTTTTTTTTTTTTTTTTTTTTTATATATAGAAACAAAAAAGTGGGATCTTTAATTTGGGGGGAGAGACCCTTCATGGGAAAAGCAAACAACAACAAAACACAAGCTCACAAAAAACTTGCCGTTGTCCCTAGTTCTGTTAGAATGTTTGTGGTTATCTCCAAAGAGACAATTTGTTCTACCCATGACTTTTGCCTGAAAGAAAAAGAACAAAAACAACCAAAAAAAAATTGCAAACAAACAAAAAGAGAAAAAAAAAAACAACCCAAACCAATCTATTTAGTTGTCTTTGTGTCTTCTAAGCATTGGGGATAACGTTCTATTAAGCATGGCTGTTTCACTTGTATATATATATATTGAGCCTTGACAGGCCTATGATGTAAAACAATTGTATTGATGGTGGTTTAACTCTTTATTTTTTTGCTTAATTTTTACAGTTACATTCAGCTGTTAGAGAAGCAGGAAAAATAGTTCGCTGGCTAGTTCTACTCATTTATGTTAGCTTTAATGCACATTTTTAAAGAAACCACGGTCTTGTTTTAACTACCTGCTAGATATAAGTAATACAGAGGTGCTGGCATGCTTTACAGTACCTGATCTGATACAGTTTTTTTGTCTTGTACTATTACATAAATCCAGTCATGCACTTTTTCGTACACTACAAGGGGATGTGTAATAATATCCATGCTTTTTTTTTTCTTAAACTATTGCCATATTTTCAGTAAGTGTCTTTAAAAAAATTCACTTAGATAAAAGTGGTCTGGTCAGTATGAGGGCAAGAATGCCAAACTAAGAGTATTAGTGTTTAGCGTTAATACAAAAGTGCCAACTTTGCACACGTTTTGAAAAAAGAAAATGTAGTTATTCACCATAACCACAGTTGTAGTTTTTGGACTACAGAAAAAAATACTGCGGAGGGAAAAGGGGTAAAGTAAAATACAGAATTCTTGGTGCTTTTTTCAAGTGCCAGTTATTACTAGAAACAGTAGCGGATCCTTATTCATTATATACTACATTACGTGAAAGGAAAAAAACCCAGAGTTGTGTCATGTGAATCAGTGGAAACTTTTTTTTTGTCAAACATGCATAATATTTGGGGATATAAATGCTGATACTACTTGTCACAGAACAAAGATGAATATAATTTTGTGTGCTTCTTACTATGGCCTGGATTTTTTGTGGTGTTTTAAAAAAAAAAAAAAAAAAAAAAAAAAAAAAAGGAACAGGGAAATAATGTTAACTATGTTGTTCTGTAAAGTTGTCTTTTTTGCAATGGAAAGTGCTGTAGAATGATTAAGGCATGTTTTATAGAAGCAATCGAAAGAAATTAATGGCAGAAGCACTTAGAAGCTCTGAAAACATATGCTGGACTTTTTATTGGGTAACTTTCCCTTTGGACAAAATGGGAGGCCAGAAAAAAACAAAACAAAACAAACAGTAATCTCTTGTTATGTTAATGTTTTGTGTTTCACCTGCATGGTTTGTCAGAAAATAATGAAAGTCAAAGAAAGATAGCGAACGAGAGAGCAAGCATGAACAGGAGAGGGAGAAGGAGCAAGCAGTTGAGAAAGGTGGAGAAAAAGAGAGGCTGTGCTCTGAATCTTTTGTTTCTGGCATTTACACATGTTGCTTGAGCTGGTAAACCATGTTGGCAGCCTGAGTTACCACAACATACTGACTCAGTGATGGTATTTACTTAAGTTCAGTCTACAGCCAAAACCATTAGAATATGTGTTGTAGATTCTCTTTACAAAAATAATAACGAAAGTAAAACCAAACAAACAAATAAAAAAACAAGGCATATTTCAGCATACAATAAAATATTCCTTCAGTGAGAATGTGTTCCTTTTCTGTATTTACTGACCCAGGATATTATTCTTCTAAGCCAGGAGTCAGAAATGCTCCATTGTTTCAGCTTGTTGTTATTTTGATTTGCTGTGCATTTTGCTTATTCTTACCTCTATGTCCACTTGAGTACTTAGCTTCTGTTACATTTTCTAGAGGAAACTCTTAATATAGATTTCCTCTTTTTTTTAGTACCATTTATGCATTTCACTATTCTTGTTTCCAAAAGTAGGAATCAATAGGTAATAAATTAGTATTTCCAGTTGTAGAAAATAAAAGAAAAATCTTTCTAAATGAATTCTCACTATGTTCCTATGGGTTACAAGCCTCTGATCACTTTTTGGTTCTGTACACTGATGAAGCTCTGAAAACATTTGTGGATCCCACAGAAATTGTAAGGAAAGTTTACCATCCTGTTTAACAAAAAGAAACCTTATATCAAAAAGCTAAGCAGTTTCAGTGACATTTTTTCTTTCATCTATATTATTTTTCTTCAAAATCTCAATTACTTTGCCTTGTTAAATTGAGTGGAAAGATCTGCTTCACTTTGTTTTATGTTGTGCAAGCTCAGTGTGTTTGTGACAAAGGGAAATTAGAGCAGTAAAGGTGCATTCTTCTAAAACACATGGACCTATGTGGTGTTATCTGTACTGCATTCACATCCCTCCCAGGGTACTAGGAACAAACAAGATGGAAAGTTGGAAAAATAAAACAAAAAATTGAATAATATCTACAGAAAGAAACCCCCACTGTTTTGTAGCATGTATGGTAAAAATAAATATTTTTTTTTAATGAAAAACACA
Source organism: Phaethornis superciliosus (assembly GCA_023637945.1). Taxonomy (NCBI): domain Eukaryota; kingdom Metazoa; phylum Chordata; class Aves; order Apodiformes; family Trochilidae; genus Phaethornis; species Phaethornis superciliosus. The sequence goes on along the minus strand of JAJQWJ010000004.1, from coordinate 32,049,306 downwards.
TTTGAGGTATATACATAATTCCTCACTGAATTAATCACTGTTCTGAATCCTAATTTCAATCTGTTTCTGGTAGAGGTCAAGTGGCTTTGGTAAACTTGTTTGGAAACATCATCAATAGATACATTCAGATTAATTATAGAGGAAAAAATCTGTTTATTATATAAAATGAAATAGGACATCTGAAAAGTAAAGAAGTAAGGACAAATCTCCAGCAGTTGCTTGCAGAAGCTTTGCAATCCTACCTTTATGGCATCCTAAACTTCATTCAAATTTTGCTTTAGCTGTGTAGGTGACATCATCTCCATTTTGTGGACAGAATATTACTCACTTATTTCTAGGTGAATCAATTGGTTTCTTTGGTGCTAGTGATATTAATGTGAGAACAGCCTTTGCTTTATAAGGGCACATACACTTACATTGAACTGGATGGCATTCCCCTCCTTCTGACTAACCAATCATCCCTATGAGAATCTGTATTTATCTGACTTGCTCCTGCAGTGTAATCTGGATCATCTGAAATTATCTGAAAAATCCTTTAAGAGGATTTTAGTGTGGTTTAACTTTTTTTTCTAACAGATGGTAGCATTTTTGGATGATCTTGGCATCAAAACAGGTTGCAATAAGCACAGCAACCCAGCATCTTTTGTGTTGTTCAGTGCAGGACATGACTGAAATGGTGTGATGAAAAGATAAGGATGCAGTTGCTTATACCATCACAAACCTGTGGCTGTCCCTTCAGTTTCCAAACCTGTCAGTCAAAATCTTTTTACAAGAATTTTACAAGAATTAGACCAACTTTGAGGAAGACACTCTTCATTTTACATGGAGTTTGTTCCTTCTTCCTTGGTTTGTATAGTTATTGTGATCACTCTTTCCATGTTGTTTCCATCTTTTTTTCATTCAAGGTGTATTTTTCTGTAAATATCAAAAAGGCTTTGTCCACTTTTAGGAAATAACCTTCGTACTGAACCTCTTTTAGAAATTGAACTACTTGTCTGGAGGTTGTTTAGTATTTTTCTTTGGTTTGGGGAGGTGGATCAGGAAAGCATGTGATTAACCATGTACTGGATAATCACTAGCTATCTCTTGAAAACAGTTTGGAAGGAAAACAGTACAGTCAAAGCACAAGAACCAGGAACAGAGTTTAAATACCACTAGTGGCCTCTTCTCACTGTTCAGTCATGGACAAATCACATCAGTTACCTGAATTTCAGTCTGTTAAAATCAGCTAATACTAATATGATCTTTCCCATAAGGGTGCTTCTGGGAGGACTAATTGCCTGGTGTTAATAAAGAGCTAATCTAAGCCATAAATATTTTGCTAACCTGACAACATTCACAGAAATTTTCTGAGCTATATCTCAACCAGGTACATTTTTTTATGGGTGAGATTTCAACTTTGCCTCTTAAACTCAGTCACTGAGTCACAACTTGATTTGACAAAATGTGGAAGGTATAGATTAAAAGGCCTGTTAGCACTTAAACACTGCTTTTAAAGGTCTCTCAAAGGCTTTTCATGACTGAGCTCATAAAATTTGTATGGTTCTAGGGATCTGTAGATACTTTACACAGACGAAATTGTGTACCATATTTGCCATTAATATTCTTCAGTGTATTTCCTTCCTTCCTTCCTTCCTTCCTTCCTTCCTTCCTTCCTTCCTTCCTTCCTTCCTTCCTTCCTTCCTTCCTTCCTTCCTTCCTTCCTTCCTTCCTTCCTTCCTTCCTTCCTTCCTTCCTTCCTTCCTTCCTTCCTTCCTTCCTTCCTTCCTCCTTTCCTTCCTTGTTTTCTTGTTTCCTTTCTTCCTTCCTTCTTTTCTTTTTTCCTTCCTTCCTCATTTCCTTCCTTGTCTCCTTCCTTGTTTCCTTCCTCCTTTTCTTCCTTTCTTCCTCCCACCGTTCCTTGTACTATGTAAATGAAAATGTGCTTTGTCTGCCTTTTCCAGAAGCTAAGTTCTCCATCACCTGCCTGTTTTCCATTCCATCCCCAAAAGGAACTGTTTAGGGAAAAGAGTAGTACTAGGTTCTAAATAGTAAAGTAGATGCATTGGAAGGTCAGCACCTCTGCTAATCTGGTCCAGTATAGCTAATAGGAAGAGAAACTGCAGGGATCTATTTGAATTTTGCTTTCTCAATTAATACAGTTAAGGATCTAGTATAGCTAATTATATAGGGTAGGAACGTGCCTAAGCAGCATGACAAAGAGCTGTGTGGGTATCTGGAAAGCTAAGAAACATAATGATTGAAGGTCTGATCTTTTCCAAAGATAGGAACCATTTACAAGACCAGAGATTGAGTTCCAAAAATTTCTCCCTCAATGCGTATTACACTTTAAAATCAAAGTGGTAGGTTTGGACTCATATTTCACGGGGTCATTAGAGATGTCAGCTGCCATCAGAAAACAGGGTATCTTTTCAGAAATGTATTTGTACTCAGATTCTGCAGGACAATTTTACAGCATCATTGAATGCAGGGAAAGAAATCAGGGAGGGAAAGGGTTTGATCTAAGAGAACACACATGCTCCTCTAAATTTCCTCTACTAGTTATATGAACAGTTTACTTTTTCTGTCCTCACAATGGTTTAGTCACGTTTCTCTTAGGGTTGTCTTAACAGAATTGATCTTTCTTATTTCAAAAGAGAAGTAAAGGTGTCTTTACTAAGGGCAAGGAGGCAGCAGGAGTTCCCTGTGGGGAAAAGGTGAGTGGCAGACACATGATGGCAGCTGGTATATGTCAGTTCCTTCTTAGGGTTTTTTTTTCTTATGTCACTACTTTGCTGCTATAGTAACTCAACAAAACAATGACTGCAGTGCTACTTTTCTAGATAAGCATCAGCATATCCTGCTGTCGCCACATGATGAGTTGGGCTTTTTACCCCCCTCCCATAGGGACATAAAAGGAACTCTTTTCCATACCCATTTTTACTTTATGAACAGAATAACATCATATGATGGACTGAACCTTTCACCCACATGTTTGCCCAAGTACATGTCTGTTCCAGTCCCATGGTTTCTGTCTCTTCTTGCCAAGCAGCGTTATCACTGCCTTTAAAACGGCCTGTAACAGAGTGAAGCAGCAGCTTTTTTACATAAGTATTATTATATTGAGTCTGTAGTTAACCAGTCTTAGGTTGCTTGTTTTCTCTGTTCAAGTCATGATATTGATTGACAGGTTTGATTTTTTTGATCAAGATATTGATCATGTATATCCTTATATGGTTGCTCTGATGTTTGGCACTGGCACTAAAATGAAAACAGTTCTGGAACACCAAAGGGTTAAAAAATGGACATGTTTTTGACAAGCCCTCTGACTTTTGCCAGTATTATTGTTCATTATGATGACACTGTATTTTTTTTAAATAGAAGCTGTAGTTGTCATAAAACTATTTTCCCATTCTTCTCCTTTAAAGTGTGGTGTTGTAAATTCATGTGACCTTTCCTGCAAAGAATAAATATTTCTTTTTTTTATATAAGATCTCAAGACAAGTCTTGGTTTGTAACAAATAGTAGCCCATTACAAAGCAGGAAAAAAAAAAAAAACAAAACAAAAAAAAAAAACAAAACAAACCTGAGCTGAGCAGAAAGAAGCTTCAGTTCAATTTCACCTCATATCTTTCTAATAACTTGCTTGTCACTTTATTACCTTCCAGTAATGTGAATGCTGCTGACAAGACTGTCACACTAACAGCAGACAACACCCTCTCTTCCTTAGCCCCAGCTCTCCTGGCTACTTATTGCACTGGCCCTGAAGGGACACAAACTAATAGTGTGCTTTCAAGTTCAGCACTTGGCCATCAAATATAAAAGGATGCGTAATTGCCTGTTTATCCCCTGTGAAGGGGAAATTGAGTATAAGAACCAGGCTTTCCCTCTCCATTCCTTGACACACACAAGCACACATGCACACACACATCAGCAGTGAGTGAAGGGAAGTCCCATCTGGAAACACTTCGATTTGTCTTTGGGAAGCCCAAGGCTGCCACTGTCTGCTCTGCTGAGCTATCACGCAGACAGTAACAAGATGGCTTCTTAACAAAAGGTCAGCTGAGAAATACTGTCTGTGATGGCACTTTTGTCTGCTTATGTAGCAACTAATTGCTTTGTATTGGCATAAGGCATACTCTGCCTGCTAGAAACAGTCATGAATTTGCTGTAGGTCTTGCTGTGGAGGTTCAGCAGCAAAGAGGATAAGCAGGCATTTTTTCTTCTGGTTTGGCCCATCCCTTGGAAAATTTCAGAGCAATGATGTGCTCTCAGGTTCCTGTGGTGCATGCCAGTTCTAGATAATCCTTTCCACCGTGACAGGAACATCTCTTGCTGAGGTCAGTGTGAACCTCTGTGAAGTGCTAAGGAAAATTTTCTGAGATACAATCTACTGCCCTCATACAAGTAGACAGTTTTTTCTGATTTATCCCTTCACTTACAAGAACACTACCAAAAGTACAGGCTCCAGAAGCACTTCTCAGATAAGTCCATCAGAAAACCTACCTGACAGCAAAGTAGCTTGGGAGCATGTGCTATGTTTTCAGAAATTTATGAGTGTATGAAGGCTATCGTACCTGGTTTCAGCTACTTCCCTTCGTTTTTATTGTACAACAACTGAGTGCTGAACTGCAGTTAAAAATTCAAGGAGCAGCTGACGCATGCTTTCCTTACAGTATTCCCATGCCAAAATCATAACTCCAGATCCCATGTGTTACCGTGAGTACTGGGCACTGAGGATCGAAAGGTGCTGATGGCCAGTGCAGCACCAAAAAAGACAAAGTCATGTTTCAGGCAAAGCCCAAGACTGGGTGACCTAAACACAGCCATTTTAGGGTTCATAATTTTTTTTTTCAAGTCCTTGGATTGATTTGTGGCACTAGTGGGCACCAGCTTCTCTTTTCTGGCTCTGGGTGCTATAAATATACAGAAGCCTTTTACCACTGAAAGTTCACTGATCTTTTCCCTCCTTTTCCTTCCCAGAGCATCAGAAGCTATAAGGGTGAGACCAGCAGAACAGTTCCTGGGGCCTGTTAGTGTTAAAAGTATAAAGGCTGAGACCAGGTTCTGTGCCCCCATCAAGTCCCTGTGTACGTGGCACTGACAGAGGTGGGAGCACTCGGATTAGCTGGCCTGCAAGGATGAGCTGAGGCAGGCCTAACAGCCTTCCTTTCTGCACCATTCCTGAGGCTGCTTGTGGAAACCAAGGACTTTCTGATCAAAGAAAACCTTTGTGTGTGTGTGTGTGTGTGTGTCCGACTGTGTGGGTATGTGAGTATGTGAGCCAGGCAGACAGGGAGAAATAGATACCGTGCTATAGCAAAGAAACTTAAAATGAAGGTTGCAAAGGGACAAAATTATATAATTTTCATTACACTTACCTATATATATTTCCTCTTACATCCTAGGAGCATGAGAAGCATGAGTGAGCAAGAGAGGTTTATTCAGATGTTCTACAGATTTCATACACTGCTCCCTTCAAACCTTTGGAGAAAAATGTTTTAAGAAAGTGGAGAAAAGCAGGGCAATTATATTTCCAGAGAAGAAAGAGAGAGCGAGACTAGCTAAGTGATGCATAAAGATTTTATAAGGCATCCATTGTCAAACAAAAGGTTGAGAATGATCAGAGGATAATGCACAGTTAGGATGGCAAACTCATCAATAGTTAATCACAACCTGTCCACTTCTGTTATGAAATGCAAGAGGATGGGAACAGCAGCTCTGGGAGACCAGTGGCATTTGTGCCAACACATGCCTGTGCCTGGTTGGGGGAGCGTTATTCAGTCATTGTGTCCAACTCAAGACTCCAGACACAAGGTCCACATCCCCATTCCTGCCCAATTTCTGACCCGATGGGGCACAGTGTGTGTCCCCCATCACTGCTGTGGAATGTTGTGGTAGCCACCCAAATTGTGATTCTAGGGATATTCTTGGTAATTTACCCCATGACCTGTGGAGTAAATAGGGTCACTTAAGCTGTACAGACTAAGGCTGATTTCTTCATTATTTTTCGAGCATGCTTTTACACTTGTTTTTTTTTTAACATCTTTATTTTTAACAAAACCTTGTGCAAACTTGGGTTGTTTTATATTTTTCATTTTCTTCATCTCTTCCCAGACCTTCTCCTCTCCTTCCAAGAGGGTCTTCCACTACAGTTCTCTCAGAAAAGTAACACATCCTCCTGATGTTCTCCATTTGGAACGTTTTATGCATTCCATCTGTGAAAATGGTCACCGCTTGTAAAGTGACAAGTTGAATAAAATGGCCACTGTTGTGTGTATGTGTCTCATTTAGCTATTTATAAATATGAAATTCAGCATGCTGCTTTTTCTTGTGCAAACTTTGGTTCCTATGCCATATGGGATTCCTTTCCCATAATGTGGCTGTTTCTTAAAGGGCAGCATTTGTGTTCTCAGTTCATGCCTCCTGTCTGTCTTCCAGTCTATACAAGAAGTGATCCACACTCCAGTGCAATGTATGTGTGACAGGTGTGCAAATAAGCTGATCTGATCCCTGAACACACTCAAAATTTATCCTGGCTGAAGCTCCACATACTTCTGCTTAACTCGAGTCAGTCACTGCAACCTGTTTGCACCCATGAATGCACTGTAAGGGGCTTACACCTGTGTCCAGAAGGGTCTGGAACTTCTTGGGTTTCCTGTAGGCTCTTGCTCACTGGCACAGCTGCCGTTTCAGCAGCTTTGACTCAGAAGGTAACATGGGCCGAGCAACATGGCCGTTTCCTATGTAGCCACCTGCTGTGTTTCAGTTCTTCTGAACCGGAAGGATGGGGACCTGACTGGGTGTTCACACGGAGATGTAAGCGGAGATAAACTGGACTTTGAACCTTCATGTATTTGGGGTTCTGTAGGTGCCTGGCAGCAGGTCCAGTCACAGAGGCAAAAAGTCTGGAAGCTCCTTTTTCAGTGGGCATGGGAGGGCTCTCACAGCTTGGCTGCATCCCCCCTGTGCTGCCCAGCGATGCTCCAACCACAGCAAGGGGGCTGCACAGAGAATGGCGAGCTGGCTGCTGGCTCGCACGGCTGCTCTTGTTCCAGTGGACTTTGTCAAGACATGTTCCTGGGGTACACCCTCCCAGGAATGAGAAATTGTGGAGTCAGGGCCCAGTGGACATGATAACAAAGGTCCTTCTCCATTTGGTATAGATGAGCCTTTTTATTTTCCCCATTTATTCTCAGTGTGAGCAAAACATGAATGCTCTGTTGTCCTACCTGCAGAACCAAAGCATGCACTATGGAATATAGCTGTACAAGGGGATATGAAAATCTGCATAATGTTGATCTAATAATCGTGACATTGGTAGCTTCATAAATACTCTATATACTCTAAACAATTTTTTCCATTAGTAGTCTGAGGGAATTAAAAGTCCTGTTTTTAATTTGTCATTTCTTTTCTTGTATTTTCTGTACTGTAACTGTCCTACAGTATGTCTTTTGCATAAAATGCATAAGGTTTTGGGGATATGAATGGAATTTTACTCATACTTTGTCCAAATACCTCTTGTAATTTGTATCAAAATTCTTGTACAATTTTTATATTAAAGATTTATCGGTCACTGACCTTTCTGTCTTTCTCTTCTTAATTTTTGACTGATTCCAACAATATACCTTTCCACTGAAAGGCAGATAGTCATGGAAAAATGCTCACCAGCAAACTACACAATGCCTCTTGTAGCCTGAGAGCTCCATGCTACATTTAAGATATTTGCATATTTTCCAATTTGCATTTATTGGTAAAAGTTTTTTGAGGGGAGGTGTATATTTTTTTCCCTGGCTTGTACACATTTCCTCAGAAATCTCATCATTAATCTGGTGTCCAGAGTCCAGCAGTCTCACTAAATTAGTCATGTAAGTGTCTGCAAAAATCTCTTAAGGAGAACATTGCTCACACCTAGGTATGTCTGACAGATTAAGAAATAGAGTTTAAAGGTCTTGGCAAACTCTAACTTAGTGTCCTAGCACAGGTCAATCCTTCTGAGGCACAGAGCAGAGACACACAGCCCATTAACCTCAGTGTTTGAGTAAGGCTTTCTTATGCTTTGAAATGGTGAGGACATTGGCCAAATGTGTCAACTCACTGACCTTTGCCTGATATCCTAGGACTGGGCAGTAAGTGTTTATTTCCAAAGGATTCACCTTTTAATTCTTGTGGCTGACTTTGTACTCCATACTGACAAGAAAAGGGTGTGGTATAAGGAGATGTTTTGAAGTTCCATTTGTGGGGCAGAATATTTTCTTTTGTTAAGAAATGTTTTTATACAAAGGGACAGCTGTAGCATCTGGCAAGATTCTTCTGCTGTAAATGCTTTTTTTTCAGCCTGAGCTCTCCTGGTGCTAGTCATTTTCTACAAGCTGCACTTCTTATCAATAAAGAAAGCAGATGAAGAGATGTCTCATAATAGGATATTTTTGTGCATGGCACGGTGCTCATGGGGACAAACAGGCTACATTACAAGCATATCTGAGTCAATGTTCTAGAATATGACTCATATTAAGTCATTCTACAAAAGAAGAGCAAAAGGCATCCTGGCTTGTTAAGTGCTGCAAGGTGCTGAGCACTGAGGCTCTGATGCCTCAAAACATGTGGGCATGTGCTGATCTTCAAGCTCGTGTACAGTCCTGCTCTGCTCAACAAGAATGGATATCTGCTTGCAAATAAGCCCTTCTGTATAAAGGTACCTGGACTGGAAACTGCCTGCTCAGTGTTTGGCAAGCATCAGTGAGCTTTTTTAGTTGTTTCACGTTTCCTTAAAAGCAAATTGGAAGCAACTGTACATAAGCTGATTGTGGAGGTGGAAGTCTGGAAAAAAAAAAGATGTGAAGGCCAATTAACTAGCATTCACTAAGCACTGTGAACTGCAAGTCTGAGGAAAGTGGTTGGTTTGTTGGCAGGTAGTACATACCATCTAATGCATCTAGTGCTTTCCTGAGCTTTCACAAAATCTATCCTTTTGCAGGCCTCCCAGTGTGACCAAGAGCCATTTTTCTGCAAAATATTTAGCTCTTAAAAAACAAGACTTTACCTTCCAATACAGTATCTTCCCAGATTTAATTTAGTCTATGTGATAGAGCCATGAGCCATATAGATATATCTGCAACAGGTCCACTAACTAAAGGCCTGAGAGAGTGTTTATTCAGTTTGCCTGTTTTTCATCAGTCTGACATAAACAGACCAATAAAGCACTGAATGCCTTTAATCTATTACTGCCTTCCAGTTGCGAGTTTCATATCAGTAATTTACATTCCACCCCCTCCCCATTTCCATTTTCCTCCTTCTCTTTCTCCTTCTCCTCCTTCTTCCTCACCTTCTGTATTCTTTCTCTCTCTTCCTTGCTTTGTTGTATTTTTTTTCCTCTTCCTTTTTGCTTACTTTTACTTGTTTCCCAAAAAAATAGTTCGAGCACATGCTTTGAGCTTAATTTTGGTGGGCAGGAAATAGAAGGAGAAAGGTGAAAACTAAAAGTTAATCTACTCTGTGAAAAGTCAACTTCCATTGAGGCACATGGTTATCCTCCCATGTTATTAAATGTCATAGATGTGTTAATGTAGTTCTGCATGAAGTCAAGCATAATTACAGTATTTTCATCTGCCATAACACATCTATAACTGGCATGAATTCCCCTAAAACAATTTATTTCTAGCATAGGGTTTTCTTATTCAATACAGAGATATTATCAGGCCCCCAGAAAGGCTGCTTTTGGCACAGTTGAGAGTTAAGTGCCTGGGTGAAAGCCAGCTGAAACATACTGGGAGGCTGGGTACTTGTTCACTCCCTTCAAGTTTTACAGTATGACAGCAGATGAAGTGCAACTGTCTTAATAAAGCCACTCTCACAGTGATGTTGATATACCAACAATGAGCAAGGGGTGGTAAGAAGAGAGAGGAATTAAAAGTGCATTAGCTTTCTTGAAGTAATACTGGGAAAAAGCCCACCCTCTATTGATCTTATGTGAGGTACAGTTATTTTTAAGTCACCTGACTCATGGTTACCCAATCCTTACCCATATTTATCAGTGACAGTATAATGAACAGATATTGATTAACTGGGGTAGCTGGAGAGATTTCCCAACAGTGCTAGTTCACACTGATAGGTCTCCAATGGGAATACATGCGAGTACAGCCCTGAATCATAACTTATTGTGTTCTAGGTCCTTCAATTGATTTTGTTTGAAGAAAAAATATACAGTGGCTCTCTCATGACCTTTAGCTGAAACCTCTCTGTAAAGAAGAGCACAAAATGACAGCCAGAGCAAATAGGCATTGCTGTTCATAGCCCTTTCTGTTGGGGCAGAGCCAAGGTAGCTGCTGTGTGTTGGCTGCATGCTGTGCTCTGCATAGGAACCCAGTGCCCAGTACATCTATGCTTTCAGAAAAAAGAGAAAAAAAATTTCAGTACTAGTCCCAGATGCTGGCTTGCCAAGTAGTTATCTGAGCATTTGGCCACATGGCAATCATTGAATGTCCCTTTTGGAGTTTCCTGTACTTCTTGGGATTGCTTTCTCATGGAAAGTTCTCCAGAGCTGTGTGATGCTGATGTGGGATCCAGGTACCCACTTTTAGCTCCATTACTGAACACTGTAGCAGCACCAAGGGAAAACATCACCTAGCAGTATGAAAGATGGTGTCAAAATTTTTTCTAGAAAAAAATAATTAAAATAAAATACAATTTTTAAAAAACTAACAAAACCTATTTAGAAGGATCCTTTTTTTCCTTTGGAAGTCTTTGGAATGATATGAAACTTGCCAGAGGTCAAGCTGATTCATATTTTGCAAAGGTAAAGCAAATAGCAAAAATCCTCTTTCATTGGGTAAGGTTGAGACCAAGCAATAACATGAAGATACTTTCTGATGAAGTGCAGAGGCTCTTAAGGTCAAACATGATTCCAGAATTTATCAGATGAGTCATTTCCATGAGACTCTGGACAGCCCATCACTACTTCCCCCAAACCAATCCATCCTTCATTTAGAGTACTGCTCCAATGCTCCATTTTAGAGCACTGTTCAGTGCCCCATGGATAAGAAAGACAAATTCAAAGGCTGCCCATGCTTGTCCAGAATGCAATAGGCACTTTTATGATGGTATATTAAGAGAGCTTGGTTTCCACAGTAAAGCAAGTAAGAGCTGAAAGGGGGGCATGATTGTGCTGTGTAAACCTATGACAGTTTATGCATATATTGACAGGCTGTAAACACTGCAGAAGAAGAAGAACAAATACCTATATATAATTTTATGCAAAAAGCAGAAACAAGTTCTGAAGCAGCGAGGTTCTAGATCAGCCCTCCAGAATAAACAGAAGAGAGCAAAATAAGAACTGGCTAGATGATAGAGACTGAATTAATTTATGAGGAGATTTAAAATATGGTTATCTGCAAAGGCGGGAGTTGGACTTCCTCTCCATCGTTTCATCTATACCAGCTGGTGTTTACTTAGTAGACTGTTAGGAGGATAAATTCAAGGCTCTTCAGCATTCCCATCTGTACATTCGTTTAACATATCTGATGGTAATTTCTGTTTCTTATCAGCCCTTTTGTATTCTTCCTATATGAAATCCTTTTCTTTCTTTCCACGATGATGCCAGGATAGGAAAATATGAAGTGCTACAATAGGTATGAATCACACACTCTATGTTACAGAGAGTGAACTTACATTATTGGAACGTGTGAAGAAGGAAACTTATAAGCAGCTGAGTGTGAAGCTATCAGAGCTCTGGGTATGTGCGGTATGGAGTGGTTTGAAATTATTACACCATATACAAGTTTGTAGACACCTTCAATCTTTCAGATTTAAGTGATATTAAAAATTCAAAGTATTCCCATAATTTCACTTTTTTGTGTCAAACAGTACCTATTTTTAATTTTTTTTATGTGTGTGTTTATTTCAAAATAAAGAAGTTTGTAGCATCAAATTTATGTAAATTCTAGAAATATCTAAACCAAAGTAATTACAGAAAGACTGTACTTCTCTAGAAGTCCAGTCCTGAGTGCTTCACAGGTAGTGTCTTGCATTTCAGACAGATTGTCTCAATCCCCTCATTTAAGATGAATAATTAATGACTTACCTTTCTCAATGATTTGGGAAAGGCCATGGAAGGTATCAAATATGTGTGTTGTCTGGTACATCATCAAGGACTAGAGAAAATACAGCTTTGAAATTTGGATTTAAAAAAAAAAAAAAAAAAAGTCTAATTCCTGGGCTAGTTCACAAGATGTAAAACATTACGTTTGCTGTGTAAAATTTCCCATCCTATTCCCATGGCCTTTGGCATCTGTTCATATAACTTTACACTCACTGAGCTCCATTCTGGCCTTGGTGTGTTCATCTGAGCCTGGTGAAGGAAGGCTCTAATCAGAGTCTGACATGCCTGGGAGCTGGTATGAAACTAGACTCCATGTACTAGACCTGATCTTGTAATTGAGATCAGAATAACAAAGGTCAAACCCTTGACAAACTACAGAAGTCAGTGTCCACTGATTCCAGTGATTAATACTATATGAATGAAATGTAAACGGCAACTGGAGAATTTCATTATGATATACATGCACTGTGTATTGACTTACAAGAATTCAGGTCAGGAGGTGTAACATGTGTACAGTTTCTATGCAGATCTACTAAATTCTGTTCCAAAAACTACGTGTTTTCCTTAAGCTGGTCACAGTACAGAAAAAGCTTTGCCATTACTTTTTTCTTTTTTTTCTGCAATGTCTAAGACCTTCAAGTAGACATTTCTAAGATACAGTAAACTGCCAAAGTTCATGTGAACCTTGTGTCAAGCTCTTGCAAGTTTCAAGAGCCAAGCCATAAAGAGAAATCAGAGAAAGCTGTTAAAGTCACAAACAGTATGTCAAGAAATTAGTTCTGAGAACATTTTAGAAACTAATAAGCTAAGGCAAGAATTTGCATGATTACAAATTCTAGGCCATAAGAGAACAATGTCAACAATCATGAGGCTTAGACTCACAGCCTCTGGATCAGTAAAAGTGTTAATTCACCTAGATCAAAGGGTCAGCTATATTTAATAGAACAAAAATAATTGGTGACTAAACATCTTGCAAAATATGTCATGTTAAGGCAAGTTTGCAAGGAAGAATTTTGGACATACTGAACACTTGCTTTTTAGAATGGCTTTTTTCTAAAACGTAAGATGAGAAAACTCATCTCAATTCAAAGTAACATATCAGAGCTGACTTGTGAAAAAACTTTAGTCAAACCACTAGGTAAACACAACCCCAATATAATCAACTTCAGATCTTCCAGAAAACAGTTGATCAAGGAAAAAAAAAGAAATCATACTCTCATACTATATCAGGAGATCTTTTCTAAAAACTGTTCAAAGAAGGCATAGTTCATAAAAAACTAGATGCAGTGCAGAGATTATTTTAAGCAACCATAACATTCAAAGTAGGAGAAACCAAGAGCAGGAAGGACTGAAAGACTAGAATACTGTTTTCTTTCTAGTCCAGTTTACAATGTAAATGAGTTCTATACCATTTGACTGCATGCATATAGATCTGCCAGAGTGCAGCTTGTGCCTTTCTCTCCCTTCCCCAGTAGTGTGAACTTATGGGCCTATTTCAACAGAATTTAGCCAAAACCTAGAAACAACAAGATATTTGGTGTAAGTATTATGGAACTTGACTCTGGGAATGGCTGTATAGAGAGGAACAATTGCAGTAAACCCTTCCTTCAGTGCTGCTGTCTAACACAGAACCCATACCCTGTGGAAAACAGACTTTGAGCTAGTTCTCACTGAGTTATTTGTCTGATGGAAACCATGCTTTTGTTTCTGTGTTAAGGGTTAGCCCTCCCCTTCAGAGAAGTGGTGTGCATCTACTTACTCGGATGTAGTGAGGGTTTAGACAGCCAGCTACTGATCTGGAAAGCCCTGTGTACTCTGGGCACCATTAGTTCAGCACAGTGGACAACTGGGGCCAGCCATGTTGTGCCATTAACGTGTAGATTCTCATCCATTCCCCACCTTTTTAAGAAGGAAGTGATAGCTGCTAAGTCTAAACTGGCCCAGCTGTTAACTATGGAAAATGTTTTGATCTCTGTTTATCATCCAAAAGGGGAGGACAGCACTCTGAACACAGCCCCAAGAGCTGCTGCCTTGGGATGGAGCAAGCAGGGGCTAAGTGGGAAAGGTGCCCACTTCCCCTGCCACCCCCTCCCTCCAAACCCAACAGCCTGTGCCACCAAAATCCTGCTCTGCTAAGCTGATCCTTTCAGGGTTTGCCACCTCGCAAACCGAGTTCTCTGTGCTCAGCATCCTGATGCAGCCTGTGGATGATAGGCTGCCATCAGAAAAGACCAGCAGTTTCCCAACATTGTATGACAGCAATTGCTGCTAATGCTTCCCAAGAGTTTTGTTGTTATTGTGTTGGATTTCTTTTCCACTCATTACTGAGTCCATTATTGACACTGCTTGCTGTTACTGAACTTATATGGCCAGAATTTAGCACAGATAGCAAGGCACATAAAGGAGGGCTAACAAGTAACAAGAAGACCAGCAAAACAGTGCTCCCCCTTCTCTCATCACTTCTATATGACAATATAGCAGCAGGCAACTTGTTTATTTTTACATCCCTGTGCAAACCGCATGGCCTCAGCAACCATTTCAAGAGTCAAGGCCTGTATGCTAAGTCATTAAGGCCAAACATATTTTAATCCATAATTGTGCAAGATTTATTTAATTTAGGGGTTTTATTTATAGTTCAATTGGGATTGTAATGTATTTTCAGTTCCCCATACTGAGATTTGTCAATTTTTACTGCATCTTTTAATTGTATTCTTCCAGTCCAAGCACCAGCAGTTTTCCAAAGCAGACTGCTTGCAAAATGCCTTTTGCTTCAGTGAAGTAGTAGAGAAAAATAAATTTATTGCAGCTTTTACCTGAATTACTTGAGAAAATAGCTTACTCTTTTACTGATGTGAAGGTAATGGGTACACACTCCATACATGGCATTACTGAAGGTGGTCCTTCTGCAACATGGCTGCAGCAGCTGTTGTATCCTCGTCCTCAAAGAGAAGGTTCCATTTCTCTATCCAGCTTTGTTACAACAGTCCTACCCCTGGCTCAAATGTCATAAAACAGAGCAGAACAGAACAGAATAGAATCATTAAGGTTGGAAAAGACCTCTAAGATCAAGTCCAACCATCAGCTCAGCACCACCATGTCAACTAAGCCATGTCTTAAAGTGCCACATCTACATGTTTCAAAGAACACTTCCAGGCATGGTGACTCCACCACTTCCCTGGTCAGACTGTTCCCATGCCTGGCCACTCTTTCAGTAAAGACATTTTTCCTAATATCCAATCTGAACTTTCCTGGTGCAACTTGAGTCCATTTCCGCTTGTTCTATCACTGGTTATGTGGGAGAAGAGACCAACCTCCACCTCAAAACAACCTCCCATCAAATAACTGGTATGGCCTCACTAGCATCGAGTACAAGGGAACAATAACCTCCCTAGTCCTGCTGGCCACACTATTTCTGATCCAGGCCATGATGCTGTTGGCTTTCTTGGCCACCTGGGCACACTGCTGTCAACCAGCACCCTTAGGTCCTTCTCCACTGGATAGCTTTCACTGGATAACCTCCCCCAGGGTTTTCCTCAGGGTGTGGATCCAGTAATCTATCTCCTTCTCACCCTCCCTGATACTCCTTAACCTTTCCACTTCCTCTTCCCACCAGGCTGAGCATAGCATTCACCTGGTCACATTGCACACAAGTGTTGTCTCTGCTACCCTCTGGTACAAGTGACAGACTCAGGCACTCCCTGCAACCAGAGGCCTGAACAGCTGTTTGTTAGAGTGGCAGCTCTGTCTGGGCTGCCACATTCGATCTGGTGATGGTTCCCAGACAAGACAAAACCATGGCTAGGTACTCCCTTGGTATTTGATGACCACTCATCAAGTTCTTCTCTTAAAACAGAGAGAGGGACTGCACCTTCTCTGCTCCAGGCACTGTGCCCATCACTATAGGCAGAGGAGTGGTGGAACCGCAGCTCAAAAGTCTTTGGAGCCTTGCTGGTATGCTCTGTATGGCATGGCAAGGCTCCAGTTTGGCTTGTAGTGATGAAGAACTGTCAAAGTAATGCTGATTAACAAAATATGCCATTAAGAAACAAAACAATTCAAACATTTGGTGGTGACCGCCACAGCAGCAATGTGTTATCAAATGTTAGTGCACAGCCTGTCTGGAGAGAGGGACCTCTGAGGGACTACATGGCTCCACAGCTTTTTCATGCATATCCAGTAGTTCAGAAAGGAATGGAGTGAACATCCTTTCCTCATAACTTTTAATAAGACAGCTCATCAGCAGCATTCACTGAATCCAGAGCAGGAAACTTGACAAGGTGCTTCGTACCAGAGAAGCACATCCAGTAGGCTCAATGTTAGGTCCCAATAAAGGGAGCTGTAAAGTATTATACAGATTTACCTTCTGTGTAGTTAAGAGGGCAAGATGGGAATTCCAGGGACAGAAAAAAACACCCCAACTGAATAGCTGTCAAAGTGATAAGCCTTTTAAAGGAGTATGTTTGCTGTGTGCTGCTTATTTATACAGAGCCTCTGCGCCTGGTGAAACTTTTTCATCCTTGTGATTTCAAATGGGTAAAGTTTCTGCTAACATGAATGCGGATGTTACATAGCAAAATCCTGGGGCCCTGAGAATCAAATATTCCTTTGAATCACACCATAAATGGCAGAATCGTGATACAAAATGACTCTTTACTTTACTTTATTAAACCATTTAAATTAATTCTACAGTATTTTTTTTCTGTAGGATTCCCGTTAAAAAACAAACAAACAAACAAACCCCCAACATTATGTTCAGAATCTAGATTTTTTTTTTTTTTAATTTCTTTTCTTCGTGCAGCGGCAAAAAAGGGATAACCACAAAACACACAGATACTGGACTATTTTTTCCCATGTAGTTTTTTTTGTTAGACCTCGTTTTTGACAGCTATTGTTACTGGAAAGTTGGACATGAACTCTGCCACTGAGGAACTGATGTTCACCAGATATTGACTTCTGGAGATGAAGAATTCTTCTTGTTTGTGCACACTGCTGTAGACCTCCATTTTGACTGAAGCTCACAGTTACTGTTCCAATATTAAAAACCCATAATAATTCCCCCCACGAAGAAATCTATAGAGAGTGTGTGAATTTCTGTGTCTGCTTAATAGGGAGAAAAGGAGATTAAATTTGGCAGGGTGACAGCCTTCTGCCAGTGACTGTACTGAATGGCATGGTAATTCTGTTCTGAGAGTAAAGGTCTACCACTGCCCAGGAGGAGATCACCAGGTTTGTGATACTCTGTCTGTAGGTGCCACTGATGAATTTGCAAGCATTGAGTCTTTGCTGGCAATGGCAGAAAAGCCGGAATGAAGCTTTCTGTTCCTCTACTTTTGTCTAGCCCGTGAAGACTCCTGTGGGATTGGGCCCTTTAATTTCCTCCAATTCTGTTGTTAATTTGAATAAGCACTTAACCTGTTTCAAGATTTATTTATTTTTTAATGAGTGTTTCCCAGCTATTTCATTCTAACAAAGTGGGATGGGAGTAGTTAACATGTCCATTTTCCCATTCACAAACAAGCTGCTTGCCTCTAAGATGCAATTATTTTCTTTAACCTGTTTAGGAAATAACACTGCTGAAGTATCTCTGATGTAGGCGGTATGTTGCCTGCAAAAAAATGGCTGAGGCATGGGCCTATTAGCCTGCCCATGCTGCACTAACGATTTCACTAATGCTTTACCCTCACATGATTGAACAGGGTTTCCCTCAGATGACTGGACAAATGAGAACAGATGATAAGCAGAGTTCATAAAACTGAAATATCTGATAGCTGTACTCCTGTTGCTCCTGTGCTGGGGGTGAATCTGCATGCACAGGGCTGAGAAGAAAGAGAAAGGGAGATGATTGTAAAATAGTTCCATAATTACCACATGGATACAGCTATGCATCAGTGAGAAACTTGTTTTTAAGATGTGTACATTGCCATAGGCATGACTGCCAAAGTCTGCTTTCACTTATGAAATAGAAATCTGATAGAAATCTGGAACAATCCTATTTTCAGCCAAGTTACTTCAATCTACAGAAGTAGAAGTGAGAGCTGAATCTGTTCCTCCAGTAAAAAAAGAGAGGGTGATAAAACAGAATGCAACCCAGCCAGACAAAGGCCATGGGTCCCTATGTACATATCCCTATATACATATCCCTAAGCTGTTCTTATTTCTTTGTGCAAACAGCTTCCCTTCCACCCGGTTGTATACCCTACAGCAACTCTCTTCAGGTTCTTAGGAAAATGTGGTTAGTGTTTTCAGAGTCTGATCTCTGTTATTCTTTTAACCTGAATGATTATTTCATTTTTACCAGCTTACCCTGCATTGCTAACAAAACAAGAAGCAATAAATCTTCATCAAGTCTTCTTCGTGTGGGGTGAGTAAGCAGCGCTGATGCTGATTCCTTAAAAAAACTCATTTCTTGTAATGTGAGCCCTGCTGTAGATGGTCATGTCAACTGATTAGACTTTTTGCTTGGCCATATTGATTCTGTTCTACACCGATGCGGCCCATAATGCTGGCTAATGTTATTGACGAGCCATCAGTCCTGCAGAGACGTGTGGGGCTTGCAGCTCTCTCTGAACCACAAAAACCTATCCATGGACAATGATGGAGAGGAAGAGGAAGATGCAAGCAAAGCACTCAGGCTGGCTTCATTCAGCCTGTAATGCATTAATGAAAGACATACACTCTGTGGGAAGAGACAGATGTGGCTCTCCAGAAGCCATTTATTTATAAAATAATTATGAATGCACGGTTGAGTCATGGATTTTCATTACAGTGTGCATGTCTAACACTCTTTCTTTATTCACGTTTTGCTCTAAATGAAATATAAAGGGAGAGTGATAGCAGCATAGGTCTGCGAGAGATTACTCTCTCCTTTCGTTTACTACCTTTTGTTAAGCCTCAAGGACAGGTGCTGTCTGGCTTTGTCAAAGTAATGCAAAGCTGATTCTGGAAGGCACATGTCAGTCATAACTGGAGTGGCAGCATTTACAGAACTGAAGCAGAAAGAAAACGTCCCAACTCACTAAATGCTGGAACTTGTTTGAACAATGCAAGAGCATTGCTACCAGCTGCTGTGTGGAGAGAAGTAAGTTTGATCTTGTGGACTGCTGAGCACAAGGTCTAAACTACTTAAATTTCTATTTCATTTCATTTCTTTTTTGTTTCCTTTTCTGTTCTGCCTTCTTGAAAACCCATTGTAGAGACTTTGAAAGTTATTCTGCCTTTTTTCTGTCTTAAAATGAGAAAAACAGAATGGAGCTATGACCTAGTCATTGAATGACTTCTGATTTTTGCAGAGGAAAAAGACTGGGAAACTAGTAAGGAAGTCAATTATTGTATCACGCCATTCAATTTCTTAAATAATAGCTCCATTGTAAGCTGTACTATAGTAATACCAAGATAGGTAAACATTAGGAATTTAGAGCCAAGAGTTTGCCTTGTGTGTATGTCTAGAATAAAGCCATAGGGTCAGGCTATAGAAAATACATGACAAGAGGATTATCTGCTGGAAATTTTAGTATAAATTCAAGTCTAGTCCTGCATCTTTACAGTCTTCCATGTGCTTTTCAAGGAATCTATACTGTACAGGTTGTTTAACAAGACCTGTTTCCTTCTTCAGACTGACTGGATTTAAAAGTACAAATATTACTAGGGTTACACCATGTTTATATAAAACCATGCCGCTTAGTGTGCTCCTATAAGTTCATGAAAGAACATGTCAAATGGTCCAGTCGTGACAGTGTCTGTCTTTTACAGTGTCTGTCAGTAATTAGCATCACTAATTCCAGGACAGGAAGCTCTATGTTTGCAAGATAATTGCTATATAGGAGTTAGAGACTAATATTATTACTGGCAGTCTACTCAGCAAGTGACAGAAGAGTTCAGCTACTGTATGCTGACCAGCTGGACATGTCATACTCATGCCAAAGGTAATTCCTGTAACAGGAAATTAACAATAAGAATGGACAAAAGGCAAAGGAGATGAAATAATCTAGTTCTTCTTCTTAAAAAAACCCCAAACACTAACAGTCTTGAGTGAAAAGATAGAGCCGCATTGGGTGTGAGGTTACATTAGAAGCATTATAGTCCATTCTGAGTTAAAAGTTTGCAAACTCATGCCTACTTACAATTTGTATGGGTGACCAAGCGTGGAAGGTGGGTGAATTCACAGGGATCAGTAATGGAATAAAGGACTTGCAGACTTTTTTTTGCAAAGTTCAAAAAATGGATGAATTTTGCGGAGCGCAGCTGCAGTGGTCTATATATATTATTACAAACAAGATAATAGTGTTCATAAGCAGAAATTAAAGTGAACAGGAGCCGACAAAATAAATGTTAGCTGAAACTGAATGCCACTAAACTCCTGTGGAACATTTGTGATATTAACCCCCTGCACACCCACAGCGGAGCATTCACAGAGGGAGGCTGAGCACAAAGCTTGGTGATGTTTAATTTTAATTTAACACAGCTTATCCCAGCTCTGTGGGATGACTGAAAGGCTCTTGAAGAGAATGTGAGTGCACACATGTGGGTGCATGCATGTGCAATTGCAGCCAAAACGAGATGTCAAAGCAAAGTTTTGTGGTTTTAGGCTTATGATAAAACAGAGGTTTACACTCTGGGCCACACAGTGTTGGTGTAAATCCAGAGCACTGGATCTTTTCATAACACTGGATCGGTTCTGTGCTTAGAGATCAGAATTTGGCTCTTTTTTATGCTTTTACATTGCCTTTTTTTTGTGTATTGCCATAACCTTTGCCTTTGGATGTTACAGTTCCCAGACATTAAAAATGGTTTTAAACCTCTTTTTAAAAAAACCAAACCAAACAAGCAAAGAAAAGCCTCCCAAAAAGCAACCAAACCCTTCATCACTCAGAAGATACTATATTTTGATCTTCATATTGTCGTCTTCTGATTTTTTTTAGGGCTGTAGCTACACTTACATTGGCATATGGAGTTAACATCAGAAAAATAATGTCTGTTGTGTCCTGAAAGATAATTTTGGAAGCCGTGTGTTCTCCTCTCCTAGGATACTAATAGTGTCTGGAATAAGGCCATTCAGTAATCATCTTTGGTTTACAGCTAACATGAGCTAAATCTTTACTCTATTGAAGTCAATAGAAATGCAATGGCACCAGATTTTCACTGTATAACTGTCAAACACTCTGACTGAAGCATATTCCCCATTAAATTAACTGATCCCAGGCATCACTGAAGCCTAATTTCTTGTGAATCTCTAAGGTAATTGAATTAGTCTCTTTTGACCCTCCAGAGTATTTCCTCTGGAAGCTCTAGAGATGAAAAAACTAGTCTATTCTTATGCAAATGTAAGTAAATCCATCAAACAGACTCTTTAATTTCTCAGCTGCCCTTTACAGTTCCCCTTTGTAACAAACTGGTAATTTTTGACGAGAGCTTAGAAGTAAAGAGTGAAGTAGACACCATTCACTGAGAAAATGGTCCTACATTCAGAGTCTGAATGACATTTCTTTCTTTAAGCATATGTTTCTCTTCTTGCAGGAAAAAAAATACAGCCAGCTGCACAACTGGGTGTTGTAGCACCACATATGCAGTGTGCAGTATACAACTGCATCAGTTCTAAAAGGGAAAACCTGGCT
This sequence comes from Phaethornis superciliosus, assembly GCA_023637945.1. Lineage (NCBI taxonomy): Eukaryota > Metazoa > Chordata > Aves > Apodiformes > Trochilidae > Phaethornis > Phaethornis superciliosus. Next base: position 32,027,619 of record JAJQWJ010000004.1, on the reverse strand, counting down.
TACTAATTTGGTTTGGCAGATCCTCACAAGGGAGGTGTAAACATGGGTTCCCATCTGAGTAATTATACTGAAGTCTGTGGTATTCCTCACTTTCTGCTCTGTCATACCCAGACTTCAGAAGAAGACACAATTTCTAGGTCTGAAGCAGATGGCTGGTATTTGCTAGAGTGAGAACTACAACTATATAAATACTAAATATCTGTTCCTGTGAGTTTTCTTATGTTTCTTAAACATCATTATTTGCTTTCACCTGTGGGCCTAGTACATCACAAACTTAGCTCCAGTGACACTGTGGTAACCTTACTCCACATGAATTGCCTCCTTATGCTTAAAATTAAACTGGCAACCATTTATTTTTTTTTAATTCTTGCTCTAACTTTTCTTATAGGTTCCCTTGGGACTGAAGAGACCTGCGCCCTTCTTCCCTTGTTCTGTGATTTGTGGAAACTGCTGTTCACCAGCAGTAGCCCAGCTGAAATCTTTGATGGTGGAAGAAAAGGAACTCTCCTTAAGAGCAGTACATTCCTTGGACTGGTGATTCAGAGACTTCTCATTGTGCAAGACTCAGGTGATGCAAATGAGTCTATAAACACAGTCCACTGTCATTAGTTGTCTGCTTCTGGCTGATCTCCTCTTATCCCCATAATGTACCCAGAGTATAATCTGCAGAGCAGTATATTTCACCTAAGGAATTCTTCAGCACTCTTATGCCAGCATGTTGTACAGTATCACATGGGTTACTATTCATGTACCTTCTGCCTTGTAGCAGTGAGTCTGACACAGCAAATTCTTTTGCTGGTGTAGAGCATCTTTAATGAACTTTTTGCTGGGGGCAAAGTGCAAAGACGACAAAATACTTCACAAGATAAAAAAATATTAAAATATTCTTGTTATATTTTAATGGTTCAGATGGTTCAATTTCAAGCATGTGGCAGTCGGGGAAGAACTCCTGGACACCCCATTCAGGACTTAAATCAAGGGTATTTTAATTTGCAGCCCCTGCTTCTTTTTCCATAGAGAGACCCAGGACAATAGGAGGAAACATATTTCTCTAGCAAGTTAACTCAACATGCAATATGCAGAAGATTACTCAGTCTCACTCAGTGCTAGCAATCCACAGTTTATTGATCTCACCCTATCACTGCTTACATTTTTTATTCTTTAATTTTCTTTCCTTATTTGTTCATTAGTTCAAGAGATGGAGGGAAGGGGGAGGGAATGTTAGAAGAAGTCATCATTTTTAGCTTGCATTGAAAGAGGACAATCAGACAGAGGCATTGTTAAATAACAGTCCCCAAGGAGGCACCCAGACTACAAACTTGTTCTAGATGATTTGCCCCACTCCATACAGCACACCAAAATCTGGGCAGCCTTGTAGCACTCTTCTCAGGTTACTTTGCTATCCAGTGGTTTCTTGTCTTGCCTATCTGGTTCATGCTGTGGAGGTATATCATCCCTGCACCTCAGACAGGCATAGGCAAGTTACCAAGGAGGTAATTGAGAGGCAATCCACACCACATAACTTAGAAAGGGGTCCTTTTTCCATCCCTGTCAGCAAGGCAAATACTATGGCACCTTTTTTCAACTTAAAATATCTGAAAAGAGAAACAGAAACAGAAAAAACTTATGGGGAATCAAGAGATTTGTACTTGTTCAGACACCAGTGGTTAACAATAAAATAAATAAAAAAAAAAAAAATATGTTTTTTCCCTGTGCTAATAAAAGGAACTAACAAGACTGTGGTACTTACAGAAGCCTTATCCAAGGCAGGGGGTTGCAACAGGTTCTTTATAAGAGATCTGTTTAATTCTTCTTTTTTACCCTGTTTCCAACTTCATTACCTTCTCAATATTTTTATAGCATGTTTTTTGGGTCTGCAGAGCTTGGCTTAGAATTGTGCTGGGAAATCTGTTCAGAATGAACAACTGATTTTCAACATAATAAGTAAATAAACACAAATTTAACTTCATGGCATTCAACATTAACTACTTTCTAATGCTGAAATAATGGCCTGCAGCCATCTCTGCAGTGTGCAGAGAATGGTTAGTCAGCAGCTAAGCACAACTTTCTTTAACCACTAAACTATCAAAGGGAAAGTGGGCAAAGATTGGGAATTTTAATGAACAAATGGCATTCCTACAGTTTGCAGTTCAAAGATAAGTAAATAATTAATAGCTTGAATGCAAATTACCCCTAATTAACTTTGCTTAGTCTGTTTTTAATAAGGATAGATATGAAAGAATCACTAAGACTACAATATAATACACATACCACAAACATTGAAGCAGTGATTTTTTTCAGACAGTGTTAAGTGAGAGGAATGAGAGCTTTTCAGTGTCTTGGATAACAACATCTCAGTTGTTGGAGAAACAACCACAATACTGCCTGCTGAATTTGGAAAGCAGAGATGAGCAGAGATGTCTATGACAGCAGTACATAGAACACCATCATACTTACATTAAAAGAAAAAAAAAAAAAAAAAAAAAAGATAATGCTGAACTAAGGAAAAGAGTCTGCACCTCACACAGAAAAGAATGTGCAAAATCCCCAGTCCTCAGGATTTAGGACAGCAGAGCCAGCACCAGAGGCAGAATTAGGAAAAAGCTCAGTAAGATCCCAGCACAAGTTAAAGGCCTGCCTCTTGTATCTCCATCAACTGCAGGGAAAGTTGGATGTGCAAAGAATGCAGGATAAGGCCCTGAAGGCACAACTCAACACAAACAAAATAATTTGAGGAACACCCACAGAGTGGGGAGTAGTCCAGCACCTGGCATGCCTAACAGAAAGGTGGGTTTTCAGAAGTTTTCTGAAGGGGAAGGGTGCATATACAAACATATTAACAGGACAGCATGAAAGAGAATAGCTCGAATCTAAGTAGATTATATCTGTGCTAGAAATCAAATTAATATTGTATTTCTGCAGACTCCCTTTGCTGAGAAATGGGCAGTAAGCCCCTGCATTTTTAGGGAACTGCTGCACACACTGGACTTCAGCTATACATGCAGATTTTAATGAAAGCACTAATATACCAGCATAGGAAAATAGTCCAGTTCAGGCTAGACATACTTTGGAGTAGGGAGTTGGGTGTTTTTGTGCACTCTGCAGCCCCAGGAGCACAGATGGTTCTGAGTGTTACACAAGTCTGATCTCCACTGTTCTTTATTCAAGAATTACCACTTGAACTCTTAACATCAGGCAAGTATGTTTGTAGAGAGTTGTGATTATGTACAACTCTGCCTGAGTGCTAGCTATGAATCTGATGATTACTATTATATTTGTGGTGTGCACTAATGACAAATATAATCCATTGAAATGTGCATTTCACAATGAAATTGTTAATCAAAATAAATACAAAATATGGTTGTATAAATCTTGTTGGAAAAATCTGTTTATGAAATGTACTAACTTTTGAGTGCTTGGTTTCAATACTTTACTCTTGCAATAATAATAATAATAAAAAATAATAATAATAACAACAACAACAACATTATTAACAACATTAATAATAGTCTGTTAGGAATCTTGTTATTGTTTCTTGGTTTAAAAGAGACAAAAATATTTCTTATCTCATCTAGATTGAAATTTTTGTGTACTCCAAAAGACATGGGTTGAATTACACCACCTATTTCTGGGTACAGGCCTGACTGGTGAACATGGTCCATGCTGTTCTCACATTCTTGAAATCTTTTCAAACCCACATGTCCAAAGAGATACAAACATGCAATTCCCTTCATTTTAAGTGATGCATAATCTCCCTGCATTTTGACAGCTTTTATCCAGATGAATATCCCATTGCAGATGGCCCTCTTGGTTTTCTGTTTATTACATTGTAAATAGTGATGTTATTTCCCACACACTTTTATTTTCTTTAAAAAGGCTGATTTTTCTTTTCCTATATTTTGGGGTGACCAAGGTCCACAATCCATAATGATTTGTTTTGTTCTTTAGAATTAATTTTGGTTTTTAGTCCTCATGTATTGGAGGACACACCCAAAGGCACCTCAGAATTTGAGCACAAACACATTGGAGGATCCCTTTCCACCCTCACAGACAAAAGTCAGACTACAAGCTCCAGAGAGTCCAGAAGAACAGAAAAAAAAAGTTAAAAATAATAAAAAAAATACAATGACTTTGAAAAAAAAAACTTCAGAGATTTTTCTTTTGCTCAGAGAAAGGAGCACATCTGGCTTAGGGTGAAAAGAGAAGCAGTGTCATCTGGGCAAAAATAAAACCATTCTCCACAAATGTGTCCTTAAAAAAAAAGGAGCAGGGAAAAAGAAAAAAAAATAATCATGCAGGAAGGGAAAGCAAGTTCAGGAAAAAACAAAGTCTTGTAATGTTTTAGGAGGGCTTGTTAGAGTGAAAATTAAGTGTCATGCAGGGCTTTGCTTCAGACCTGATGTCTTTTATTCAAAGAACCATCACCCTGTAAAACCACTTTAACAACTCCCTTCAGATGAAATATAAAAATTAAAGACATTTACAACACAGCTTAGTAGCAGATGTAGTCTTACTGTGGGGGTTTAGATCAAATGGTGATGTAACCCCCCAAAAAGGGGTTATAACTCTTATGAAAAACTCTCACCAGAAAAAAAACTTGGATATCCGACAAAATATGGCGTTCTATTTTTGCTTTGAATCCCATTTCCCATTGTCAGATGGTCTTGACTTTTTATTTACCTCTGGAAGATAGAGGGGGGAAAAAGATAGCAATTTTGTTCCTGGATACTTTCCCTGTTTCATAATCTTCCTCCTGCTCTGTGTTAGGGTATAGCTGAGGCATAAGGGCCTCTGTTGTGTGGAGAGCATGAAGTGGAGATAGGTGGAAGTTTATGGAGTACTTGCAGTATGACAAACCTCAACAAGATTGCCTGAAGTAGTTAGAACATTTTAGGACAAAACAGTCCCCATGGATTTTTTTTTTTTTCTTCCTCATGGAAAAGTGTTTTTCAGTAGATGCTGTAGACAAAGCAACCCAAAAATAAAGCCTGGTACCTAAAGTTTGCTTATGTCAATGTCCACTTTGTTGTATCCAGCTATTGGCTGAGTTAAGGCATCACTGCTAGATATATATGACTTTTCATGGAAAGATGTCAACTGATACAGGACAGAGAAAAGTTTAGAAAACTGGGAAATTGTTCTTTTCTGACTGATGAGTTGTGTGTATGGTCAAGCATTAATAAATGGATGTCTAGCTGTGGCATTCCCAAGACCATTGTAGAAGTCCTGACTAATAGGTATCTACCTGTGCTGCAGAACATACTGGGAGGCTTTCTGTTAGGTGAAATTGTTTTCAAAGTACATGTCTTACAAAGACAAAAGGATCAGTTGACTGGCCATTGGCGAGACAATTTTTATTTAAATATCTCAAAGATATGTACAAAAGCCTAGTGTTTGTCTAGATTTCTTAAATTAGCAGGAACAATGCAAAATGTAGAACATGGGGAAAAACTAGTTTATCAAAATTAGTATCATGAGTGGCTCTCCAAAAAGTAGTCAAAGAAGAAGGAATGAAACAATAGTAGGGGAAAAAATGGGGAAAACACTGGGTCTGGTATGATTTCTGTCTCTGTGTGAGGTAAAATAGTTTCTTTTTCCTAATTAATACCTCCCTAGAATAGGTACATCACTTACAGAATATTTTGCTGTCTCATTTCTTCCATTTTGCCCCAGAAAGCATACATGTGGGCACACATCAGAAATTTGCGTGTGTATGTGTGTGTGTGTCCACTTTTTGAGAAGTGTTAATTATGGAAGTAAGCAAGATATTCAGTTTGGTTGACAGCTGTGTCAGGACTGAGCTAGAGTCCAGTGACATGTCACACTACAGTAGGTGAGCTATGAGAATAAGCAAGGAAGCTCACTCTTGAATGCCAACCAAACTGTGCTTTCTGCAGCTGGAAGGAGGAGGAAAGAAAGGTGCCCCTGACATATTTGTAGTTCTCACACTCCAGCAGCTGGTTAGGAGCCAGTTCAGCCCACAACACAATTATGGACAACCTTGGGGCTGCTCTAACAAAAAATAGCCCCCAAGGATTATGCCACAGTGCACACCCCTTTCCTCCCTGCCTCCTGGCCATATCCCTGATATGTCCCCTATGCCAAGAGCTGGGAAAATTCTCCAGGGAAATTCTCAGCTGGCTTGCTGAGCTAGTTTTATAGTACCTTTGCTACTCTGAGACCCAGACTATTGCTGGTAATTTTCCTACTGAAAACATGCTCTTTTGCCATTCAAATTGCTCAGCAAGATTAAAGAAGATGACAATTTGTACATAAATGCCATGAACAGAGCAATGAAAATATCTTTAGTCCAGATATGTCTATAATCTGTGTAACTGGGGAAATGGCTATTTGTTTGCCAGCGATAAACATCATTTGGTCCTCAGTCATTGCACCTGATAGGGAAATGTCTTAAATCTAACAGGCTAACAGTTCCATTCTAGCACTGATATCCTTACTCCCCCTCCACAGGAAAGGAAGGATAGCTGCAAGGGAAGATACCCACTGCAAAGTCTTGTGGTTCTTGTGGAGAAAGCTGTCTGTTTAGTCTTTTCTTACCTGGCAGATGTCTCATACTGTTCTGACTGACATCTGCTCAAAGTCCTGGGTAGTATGACCCAATAAGTTCTAATCCTCTCACACAAATAATGAAAGCACAGAACTTGCAAGAAGCTGTAGTAATAATAAAACTCAGAGCAGCTGTGGAGGTTTATTGTCAGGTGTGGGACCTGAGAAAGTAAAAAGGCAATCTAGGAAAATAATACTTTTCTTACTCTTTAATTTAGGATCATGCTGTAACATGTTGTTTCACGTTGATTTAAACTCCATCTCCGCAGCTGTTCTAGTTCAGCATCTAACACAACCAGGCCCTAGCAGCACTAACAGAGCAAGGAACCTTTGCCAAACCGAGAGAAGGAGCTTTGATAAACACCTGCCCAAAAGTAATACTGTCCATGAAGCATATTGTGTCAAAGGTGCCAAAACTCCCTCTTCCCTCAGAGGAAAGTGTCAAAGGGAGAGTTTTCATGAGGCAAAGGAATCTTCATTCCCAAACCAAGATGCACCACACAAGAGAGGAAAGAGTTACCTGCTGATCCCCATTGATTTTTAAGACCCAAATAGGTGTGGAAAAGTAGAATTTAGTTTCAGGTTCTACCCTGGTTCCTATTAAAACCACCAAGCAATGTGTCATCAGTTTCCTCACCTGCATAAAGTAAGATTATAAGTACCTCCAGATCTCACAGAGTGTATTCTCTGTTTGTGAATGTTCTTATAATCTTAAATAAAATACCGAGAAACACACAAGATAATGGCAGTCTGTTCCAGGTTCCAAAAAGAAGCAGCTCCAAGTGCAAAATCTGCATGCTTTGTGCTTCCACTGTGCTTCCACTATATGGTTACAAATAGCATAGTTAGAATGAGCTCACAGTGATGTAAATTCTCTGCTTTATCTCTCAGCTTGTTCATAGGGGTAGCCTGGCTTCTTCCTGTGGGTCAAAAATTAAGGAGGAATAAAAAAGGGGTTTTTATGTATTTGTGTATTACACCATGGTGAGCACAACAGTCATCTCCCCCCATCCCAAACTTCTCTGGATCTAAGATTAAGCACTAGTGATAAGTGCTGTGTTTTCATTCTTCTTGTATTTAGACAAATGTGCATTGTTGATGAAGCATCCCTCCCTCACCCCATCTGTTTCAATAAGCTATGCTGTGCATGGGTCTCTGGGGGCCATCGCAGGAGTGTGCTTCAGTCAGTACCCCAGGAAGCAGCAGCTGTAGTTCCTCTGTGCAACATAGCAAGGTTTGTAATTGTAAAAATGGCAGTGTTCAACTAATGACAGTGCCTATGGCACTTCTGTGCCAGGAGGAGAGAATGCATCCTCTAGTTTCCAAACCCTATAACGTGCAAAGACTCTTGGAGGTCTGAGAGGCACAGATCAACTCTGAGACAAATTCATTTGCTTATCTGCCCACTGGTGGGATCAGCTTTTCAGCTCCTGGGAGAAATTTTGAAAAAGTAGCCAAAACAACTAGCTATATTTCTAGTCACTCCTGGCCCTGAGGCAATGTGCCTTTTCCCCTCTTTCTTTCCCAGTTCTCAACTGTTGCCAAAAAAAAAAAAAAAGAGGATTCTTTGGAAGTAGTATTCAACTGTCAATAAAATGGCATTAACTACGGAAGCCCAGGCCTTGGAGCTCACTAGAAAACCTGAACTCTGCACAGGATGAATATTCCTTGCAATGTAGGCAACTTTGGCTTCAGAGTTACTTGCTATATGTTTTGATAAAAAATAAAGAAAAATTTTAAAAATTTGGAGAAAATTTCAAGACAACAGCTGTTGCTTGTTTTCCTTGCATTTTAATGGAGACTTGCACAGCATCCAGTAGTGAAATATGAGATGTAAATCCTTCTGGACAGTGGCAAACGCTGGCAGACGTGAACAGGTATGTGGTGACGTGAAAAGTGAATTGTGGGTTTTGTTCTGCCTATACAAACATACCCATGCTTATAATGTGCAGCTACTCTAACTGAAGCAGTACTTGCCTTCCTAGTCTTCTAGATTCTCCAGAATATCCTAGTCATTTAAAAAATGACATGTGCATCATATTCTGAATTTTGCTTAATTCTTATCACTAAGAAGTGGACTCTGCTCAACTAACAAAATGTTATATTCAACAAGGGCTGGAAATTTATATTGTGTCAAGTGGGACCACTTAAGAGATGAAAAATATTAAAGCTCTTGCTTAGTATAGAAGCATTGTTTGTCATTGGAGATCTGTGGTCTTTGAAAGTAGTATCCAAAGTTTAAATTCTATGTAAGAGGTCTCTCTATCACTATAAGCCATTATTTTCCTGGACTTATTATTTCTTCTCATTTTCTTCATTAAAACAGCAAAGGACAGTAAATGCACTTACTCCCTGAGCATAAAATACATATTTTACTGATTGTGTATTAAGGAGAAACATATGGATGTCATTGTGAATCTCATAACGGAAAAGAGATTTTCAGTCACTGTCAGGACTAGAGAAAAGGGAGAAGCAAAGAAAAGAAATATATAAAGAGAAACAAAAGGTGGAAAAACAGCCCTGTTTCCCCATATTAGACACCAATGTGTTAATGTATTCTGTCTGAACATATGATACCAAATGGAGGTGCAGAAATCTCAACCCTGAAAACTCAGTAGATAACAAAAAGCTGACTACTTAAGACTCCTGCAACAACTGCAGTACATCTCTAGACACAGCCTGGAGCAATGAAGTATTAAAGAATTTTTATTTATTTAATTGTTTGTTTGTTTATTTTAAGATTAGATGTCTTGTTTAGTATTTAGCACATTGGTTTTAGCATTTGGAGGCTCTAGCTTGTATAGCAACAACACACATTCTCTGTCACTTATTTGCTTAGCAGTCTTTCAAAGGCAGACATATAGGTCATGGGTACAAGAAAAAAACATGCGCCCACACAAGAAAATGAATGTGTCTTTAAAAGTGGCAACAAGGACACAATAAGTGAAGCATTTGCCCTGGGAACTGTTCCAAGTGGAGCACTAAGTCGAGGCAAATATATTGGATAGGCTGCAGCTGTTTCTTTTGCCACCCAGGAGGAGTAATTCTTCAGTGGGATATAGGTGGGGAAATGTTATAAAGAAGCAGCAGCCACAAAGTTCATTTTGACACTAGAAGAGAGCTGCTTTGGGCATTACAGTGGCTTCCTGGGGCTGGTATGCCTCTGAAAAATTGCTTTAGGTTTGTAACCTGAACATGTTTTCCCAACTGAACCCAAGCCTTCTGAATTGAGGTCCCCTCCCTATGCACTATTTCTGTACAAGTGATAAACTATATTCACCAGTCTGTGGCTGGCCACTGCACACATGAGAAACAAGTCCAACAAGAGCTCCTGTATTTTTCTGTGGGTATGCAAGCAAAGGTTCCTACCATATTTGTGGCTGAAAAGTTTAACTGCATGACCAAAATATTCCAATCATCATCTGAAGGAAAGAGGATGCTGCCGATAACTTGGGAGCTAGAGTGAGAGGTGGGCACGGCAATGAGACTTACCTATTCAGACGTGGTTCTAGGGTAGGCTGTTGCCAGCAGAAACACAATGCCTGTGAAGTTAAAACTTTCTGAGGTTTGCCTCAGGATGTTATCCCAGTGTAGGAATGGCGGCTTGCAAGTATGTCGTACAGGCTCGTCACCACGCTCCTTACGCCACATGGCATTACGCTTTACCAATACCCTCTTCCCTATTTTCACCAGGGCTAAATATTTACCAACTTCTAACAGAATAAAAGTACACACAAAAATGAGCTGAGTGGAGCTCTTAGTTCAGATCCTGCTATTTGAGACCCCACATAGCTCTGGGGAAATAAGGACTGAGTATGTAATACCAGCAATGACACTAAAGGTAAATGGATTTGGGTATTTTTGTCATGTACTGTGGTAGCAATAACAGCAGTGACAGGGCATTTGTATCCCCACATCACATCTGGTGAAAATATTTCATCTGGGAAACACAGCTTTTATCACATAATTTGGTCCCATTATTTTAGTGGCTAATATTTCACACTACTTGTGCTCCTCACCTGAATTGTGACTGCAAGGTGTCACTCCACTACAGATTTTGGAAGCTTGGGATATAAATTGAAGCCAATACATTCACTATTGGAGAAACATGTATTATTATTAAAGCTCGTTCATCACACACTGAAGTAAATACCTTGCATGGGGGAATTGGAATCATTCTCAGTGAACTAGATCCATCACCTGCTAAATCAGGTACATCAGCTAGTGAATCAAATGCATCACCTTTGAATTAGATGGACTCCCAGTTGAATTAGATGCATCACCTATTGAATCAAATACATTACTATTGAATCAAAAACTGTACGTCACCCAGTAAATCACGTAAATATTACCTATGCTGCACGTTGAACAGCTCCATCACCAATAAGTTTAACAGATGACATGTTAAAGCTGCTATAACATTTAAACAATTACCATAAGGTCCAAATTCAATATATCAGTCTCCAGTCCTGGTAGATCAACCTCTCAGAGCCGGCAAAAAACACCGTAAACAAGTTCTGTGTTTTTTCTGATACATTAAACCCATAAATGAGCAGGCAAAAGCAGAGGGATAGGAAGGAAAACAAAATGCAATTCTACAATAATGCCAGTGTAGCTTGCAGCAGCTACAAGATGCTGACCTGTCAAGGCTTAAGGTACCACATTTTAACCACTGTGGCACATGGCTTAGAGAGTGCTGAGACCATTGTTCAAAGTAGTGGCTACCTTCCATCTGTCATAAGATTTTTCAGCCTTTCCAGCACCCTAGGGGTTGAAGCAGTAACCACTAAATACAGAAGTTTTGTTATTTGTTAATTTCTAAAAAAACTGTATCCCTAGTGTAGGCAAAGATTACAAGAGTAGCACCAGGTAAAAATCGACAACATAATATGAGCTGTACTTTGATACTGAATGGAAGTTGAGTCGAATTCAGACCCCAAAATATATAGGTTTTTCTTTAGAATTACAATGTTTGCTGTTGTCCTACAACCTTTAAAACAATGGCCCTATTATTGGATGTTTTGCATACTTTTTCACTTCTTACCAAGAAATCCAAGCAGGGGGAAGACATCAAATAGTACACTCCCTGTCTCCTCTGATACAGCCCAGGGTAGCCCCATTTTACTAGCTGGCAAATGGAAGAAGGATCTTTTTAGATCTTTTTAGTTAACCTTTTATTTTCCTTTCTCCCTTCCTTTATGTTGTACCAGTTATACAATGAATGCATCAGAGTTTAATGGAGTAGTTGGTCGTTTTGCCCCTGAGTGTCTTGGTTTTGGCAGAAGACCATATTTCCTCACCTGCCCCAAGTTATTGAGAGTGCTGGTACTCCTGCTAGCCCTTGCAGGAACATGATTAAGATGCAGTTTTAGTCATGTCTGAAACAGTGAAGCACAAGTGACAGATACTCTCAAGAGCACTGCACCAGCATTGCTCCAAATGAATGAAAGCTGGGTCAGTGTTAAGTTCTCCTCCTAATACAGCAGCAGTTCTTGATGTTTTCTTTTTGCTGAGGACCCCATATAGGAGAAACACAGAAAACAAGAATTAGGAGTTTGGATAGATAAGGGCTTGGCGTAGGCTGGGCTAGTATAGAGGAAAGAGAACGAAAAGGACATAAAGGACATAAACAGATGGAGTTATTGGAATATTAAAATCCTTTGGTAGTGGCGACCAAGATCAGTGGCTCTTTTTCCCATGCTCCAGGAGAGGGTGAAGGAAATGCAAGTAAAATAAGTGTGCTGAGTTGGACCTGAAGGACTAACTGCATATTGTCTGCAGCTGTCATTTCTACCCAGTAAGATCATCACTCATTTCAGCCTTGTTGGCATGGAGGCAGTGAGAGCATTCACTTTCCACTGCAACACTCAAGATAAGGGTACAAAGACTGCTTGACCTAGATGTGTGTGGATGGACGCGGTGTGTTTTCTGAACATGCATATATACCATCCTTCAGACAGTTTAAGCTAGTCTCACTCTATCTTGTTTTCCCAAGCACTGTCATCATTCAGAAAAAAAATCCCCCTTGAAGGTCCTTAATGAGAAAGACTTGCCTTTCCCATTCTTTGTCATCCTTGTGACTATGATAGCAAGGCAGTATTAGGAACAAGATATCTGAACTGCGATGCCCAGTCATCTGTAACAAACAGAAGTTGCATGCTCTACTCCTTAACCTTTGGAATAGTCTGCATTTTTTTGAGTGGCTGGTTGTTCCATCTTTTTTCTCCCAGCTTCCCAGGGCTGCACGACGGGAAAACAGGGATCAGTCAGTCAGTCCAATTACAGCACACAAAGACTACTGCTATCTTTCATGGAGTGCGTGAGTGAGGAAAGGAAAAAACTCATTTCTGCGACAAAGGTTACAGAGAGAAAAGAGAATGAGACTATAGCAGCACATGCCTCTGAAAGTGGGCCACCCAAGAAGGGGGTGAGCCTTTATCCATTATTTCCACTCTACTGGGGAAAAGTGTATCTTCATATTCCTCTTTTGATGTATGTTATGCAAATGTCTTCCCTGACTAAAAATTTTTGTTCTTTATACCTGTAGGGCCCTGACAGGAATTCCCTGGCAAATCAAGTTCTAGCAGCTTACCTTGGTACCGCCCTGGCTGTCTGTGCCATCTCTGCCACTGGCGTTAGTCTCACTGCAGAGTCAGCAAAATGGACAAAATGCGGGGGGTTGCTGATGCCTTAGCTGCTCAATCCAGTTCACAGCTTGGAAGTTTAAATTAACACACCAGACATGGACTGGAGCACCTGAGGTGTGGGTGCACATCGCTGCAGCTGGAGGGGGTGATTATCTTTTAAACTGCAAGTAGGTTTCTGAGATACTATCTGTCAGAGTGATTATAGTAGCGTTTGATTAGCTTCTCATTGTCTACACAAGCAGGCCACCAGCAACCTGCCCAGGTATTGTCTGTGCCCGAACCTTGAAGCAATAACTCATGGGAAATCCTTTAGTACCTCCTCTACATACAGTTCTTCTGTAGAGCTGTTAGTTTTGCAGCACACTGTGTTGGATTCAATATGGAAATGATTTAGAAGATGATCTCCCTGTCTAATTCAAAAGGGAAGCCATCTGTTTCAAAGGGTGACTTAGAGTCCTGGAGTCAATAGATGATGAATCTGATTTAGAAGGCAAGCTTGACGATTTAGCATGAAATACTGCATATCTATTGCAATTCCTTGTGCAATGCAGGGACATACATGTGTACATGCCTTTTGGGGAGTGCGTGGAGGGGAGACAAACCACATTCTGTTTGAATAGTTAATAGGCACAGCAGCCTTCATGACTCCTTCTTCTGTATAGAAGCTTTGTTAGGAAAAGAAAACTAATAGGCATGACGCTGAAAGGGCGTGGAGAATTAGTCTAGGATTGGGGAAACACAGTGGTTTCTATAATCCAGGCCTGGTATCACTTGATGTAGACACTACACTGGAGAGAACTTCTGAAAGATGATGGCTGCATCCCCAATACTGAGTCCATTTAAACCAGGCACAAGTGGGCTTGCCTTTCAGCTGAAAACTCACAAAACTCAACTGTAGCCAAAGATACTGCTCTCACTGAGACCCAATATGAACACAGACTCTTGAATAAGACTGATCAGTAGGAATGATTTCTGAGAAAACATGCATGCTGGGGCTGTTTCTGGGTGGCTCACATGCTGCTCATGATTTGCATGAGGAAAATAGTTAAGTATAGCTAGTACAGACACGCTCTCCCAGCAGCAACAGAGTCGGTTGTGATGGACGTTCAGGAAAGGAAAAGCCACAGGATTTTTCTACCAGTGCACATGTGGGTTAGACTTTGAAATGGGAGATCAAGAAAAGAATAACATAAACATAATTTTAAGAAACTGGCATCTCTTTTCAGATTATAATTGTTCTTGTGGCTGTGGGCAACTCAATATTTTTCCTTTGTTTTACTCCTTTCTGCCTGAGATAACATATATGGCACAGCCAATATCTTACTAAGGCTTTATGGTATCTTATGGACCAAAAACATTCTAACATAAATCAGAATCAGAAGAAGTCAAAGCTAACAATGGTGAACACAGTGATGCAAATCAAGCAGGATTTGGTCTCCCACAAAACATCTGTAAATGATGTGGTAAGATCTGGATGCTAATCACCTTTTACCAATGACAACTCTGTGCTTTGTCCAGCTTTACATGGTGACAATTTGGAGAAACTTTCCTCTTGCTAAGCTGCTCTGAATTTATCCCAGGAGAGTTAAGTAAAGACTACCACCATATACACACTATGGAGGGCCTGCAAGTTAAAGAGGAAACATAGTTCCTATATCAACCTACAGAATTTTCCGCTCTTTCATTCTCCCTTGTTGCTACACACCTTTCTTGTTTTATTGAGTGATTATGTGATTTATAGAACAAATGCAACTACATTTGCAGCCCTGTACTTAGTGAATACCAAAAAAAAAAAAAAAAAAAAAAAAAGTAAATGTTTATTTTCCTTGCCTGCTTCTGCATTATCTGCAGGCGCCCCCAGGAGAAGAGATGTGGAAATCTAAAAGTCCTCTTGATATTATATCGCTTGTTGCTTCTTAGAAATGTTCCTCTAAATGGGATCAGCCATCACTTCCTATTAGTACAACCAGCCTTTTCAGTGATGACATTACACAACAGGCAAGACTGTGATTACTTAGAGTCATAAGACTGGTCTTGTGAATATACTCCTGTGTCCTACTGCATTTTGAGAGGAGAGTGCTTTGCTTTGCAAAACTGCTGCAAAGATTTGAAATCTCAAGTGGGTGTGGAATGGTGTACTGCTGCTCTCAGCTCTTCACAAACCTCTCTGGTATTATGCACAAAGTCATAGTCTCTTCTCTGTCCATTTTTCACAGACACTATCTAGTTCTCCCCATTTTACCAATGGGGAGCAATTGAGATGGGAGCAAGTAGATTACCATGCTGTTGTGGAGACTAGGAAGCTTTCTTTGGAGTAAGTATACTAGGACTGTGGACACAGGTGTCAGATCATGCAGTTCAGTGTCATCTCACTGCTGAGGGAGTGACCTAAATGAGAAATTATACATGTTTGGTTGATGGTACTCCCTCTCAATGCATCTGTTAGTCGAAACGACCCTTTCTGAAATAATGGATTTTGTCACCCAAACTGGGTGACAGCTAATGCTTCCAGGGGAGTTTGATTCTGTGAGAAGTATGAAATAGAAGATACCATTGAGAAACTTTTGGAAAAAGAACAGGAGGTCTAGCCAGATAGATGAAGAGGAGATGGGAATCAGTTTAGAATCATAAGAAAAAGATCAGTAAGCACTGCATGTAGGACTGAAGGAAAGACATGAAAGCTTTCTCTCAGCTGCTTACTATGGTACGGATCATTTACTGAGCGGCCAGAAGGAATGTATCTTATTTGCCGTTATGCTCTTTTAAATTATTCCTTGAGCTGGCTGCTGACTTCCATGAAGACTTCCGAAATTAGGTGACAATCCACCCTGCTTCCACCACTTCTGAAGTGTATTCCTTGCAATCTCACTTGCACTGATGAAACACTGCCAGCTAAAGATCCTCTTCAGAATTTGGGTTGACCATATACCAAATATTGGGACACCCGCAGACAACCTGGGGACATTCATGCAAGTTAGTATGAAGCAGTATTCATTCTGAAACTTTTCAGCACAACAAAGCATTAGCCAGAGCAGGAGGTTCTTAAAATCCCTGTGTCTGAGCTGTCTTAGTGGATTAATGGTCAGGTATTATCAGTGAAGCAGATGCCCTCAGTTTAACTTTTTGTCTGGTCTCCTTTTCTTCCAGCTGGCTGGAAATAGGGAATGTTACCTAGGCAGAGAACAATGTGCTCAGTACCTTTTATGGGAGAATGGGCATAGATTTGCAAGTCACTAAGTATTTATTCCTCCCCAACCCTTGACCCCATGGCATTCAAATGCAAGTCCTACATTGTGCTTGATCTCTGCCCCAAGGAGAATAATGCTTTTGGCAGAGCTGTGACGGGATTTCAGCAAGTCCTTAGGTAGCAGCAATGTGTGTATGACAGGCTCTGGTAAGAACAGGTGCACCAAAGTGGACTCATAAACACTACACAGCAAGAACTCCATCAAGAATATGGAAGACTCCTCCCAAGAAAACAACCCAAGCCGCTGAATTCTTTACTCATACTGAAACTAAACTAAACTACTGTGGTTTTCACCTGCAAGGCCAGTTTTCTGATTCTGATGTAACTTCCTCATGCTATGTAAGTTTTATTTAAAAATGAAACAGCAACGTCCTCCAGCACAGTCCTACTCTGATCTCGGTATACAAATCTGGCAGAGATCGAAGAAAGTCAGTGACCTAATGTGGATGTAAAGTCAGTGTGAGTGAAATAACATCTCAGCAGCAGCTAACTCAGCTGGTGTAAGTGCCTGTGTACATAATTATTACAGCGACCCCAAAAGGAAACACATATGAGGTGATCACTTCACAGAATATATGTGAAACCTTCCTCATAAATGTTTAAATAGTCAGCATTGTGGTGCAGTCCCCTCAGCAAACCCAACAAGTGCATTAGCACATAAAAAAAAAAAAAAAGCTTGTAATAGAGGTGGAGTATTCCCACCTCCCCCTTGTTCATGTCCAGCACCACGGTTGTGATAACCCTTCCCTCTTCATTTTTTTTGTGATAATTTTTTTCTTAAGGAGACCAAGCCCTGCAAGAAAAATAAGCAGTTGGTTTAAGTTAACAACAACAATAATCTGGAAAAATAAACCCTAATTATATTGTTCAAGGTCTAGGGGTCTTGATCTTTAGGACAGTGGCCTTTTGATGCACCTGGGAAGAGGAGACACTATGGCAGAGTGGCAAACTTTTTGAGTTCTGCAAGAGGACAAAACGTGGATGTTTTGAAGTCAGGGAGATGTTGTACCAAAAGCTGCAGAAAGCCCCATGATCTGAATCTCCCCCTAGAAATCCCAGAAAAGTTGGCCACTGAGTCTGTGAATTGGTTCTGTTCCCAAGTGAACCTGCAGACCCAAATGGAGTATGTCCAGGCTGCTGCTGCCCAGGGTATCATAGAGAACTACGCTGTGCTAATGCAGATCTTCAGCTCTGTCCCACTGAGCATTATTGCTTGAGGTCTTCAAAGCCAGATAACCGCATTAGAAGAATACACTCTGCCTTTAAGCATAACTTATTAGCTGGGTCTGAGTAACCCTCATACCTAGCTTTACTATTTTCCTTTCCAGAGCTGAGTAAGAAAGCAATAATTTGCAGTTCCATGGACTATCTCTCGTTGTCTCATTAGATCTCTTACTTCTCTGGGTGCCAAAGGGACAACTCTCATCTGGTTCTGTTTTTCCTGAAAGGCCTTCTTTGTCTTCCATGAGTGGTGTTGATATATGGAAAGCTACTTGGACTGCAATCATGGGGTACACCTAGGTGCCTTTGATGCATTCAAAAAGTTCTCTGTGATACATCAGCTGTGCTATTACAATGGCACAGACTGTTTTCTCAAATGAGTACATGCTCTTTCCATTACAGCTCAGGTAATCCTAGAGAATATCCTAGGTAATCCTATAAGAGTATGCACTGGAGTCCCCAGGCTACAGTATTTCAGGAGCAGTCATCCATCCCTCACTACTGTGAGGTAGGATTGGGACTTTTGTCGATTGCGCAGCAGGCAGTATCTCCTCATGAAAACAACATCATGTGTGTGGTACAGTTCTGTTGCCTAAGCACCAGGTACCTAGTACCATTCCAGATATTCTTACATATTTCTGTCTGGCTTGCACCTGCTGCATTGGAAGATCAGTCACAGGTCCTTCATAGGCCCTGTGACAGCCATTTGAGGTCCCTGTGGGTGTCATGAACATGCCAGCACAGCTTACATGGCACTGCAGAAAGATCTGTGTTAAGCAACTGAATTGTGTCAAGAGTGCCGGGGCGGATGAGGTAGCACAAAACCAGTGGTACCTACAGCAGGCCAGGGGAAAGTAGAAAGAATGAAGGTAACTGCAAGTAACAGACAAGCTCAGGGTTCAGGTGTTGGGTTAAGAAACAGATGGCCTGAATCCAGTACCTTGTCACAGTAATAGAGACTAATTAAATTGTCAAATAATAATGAATAATCTTTCTTCATCTTGCTTTTGCCTTGCTAAACAACAGATGATAATTGTCTCTTTTCAAGAAGTCTGTTGAGCAGAGGACTGAACAGTTATTGCACATCTGCACAGTGCACAGTACAGTATGGATTCCTCTTTTTATTTTCTCACAAGTAAGAGAAGGCAGAAAGAGGGAACTGTTCCTTCTGCACTTCTGAACAGCTTCCATCTCTTTGCTTGTTTTCTGGTGACTCTGAAAACTATGTTACAAAGGAAGCATGGCTGTCCTCCCTTATATTTACGCTTCTACAGTTTGCACTTAGCGCATTAAGATAAGCTCTTATCCAAGACACCAAAACCTCACTAAGTCTCACTTTTTAATTTCTCTCTTGACAAGCTGATCTTTTTTTTTCCCCTTAAACTAGAACACCCTTGTCTCTTTCTCTAATACGTTTTCCCCCTTTTAAAAGTGTATCTGTTGCCCCAAGTGCAGCTGAAATGAGCAAACACGTTATGTGGTGCTTCAGGGAATTCCTGAAGAATTGATTCTATTCTTCTGGGATCTGCATTCTGAGAACTGAGAGCATAAGTGCTGCAAAACCTGTTTGTGAATCAAACCCAGACATTAATATATATTAATGTGTGTGTGCGCATGCGTGTGTGTGATAAAGAAAAAAATAAAGGTTGACACAAAGAAAGAAAATGAGAGGCAGGGAAAAAAAAGACCAGGATCCTGAGGGTTTTGGGGCATGTTTTTTTTTTAAGTGAAAGCTAATGGAATCCAATATAACTGCTGAAACCTTGTCATCCTTTCTATCAGTGAGAGCCTTTGAATAAGCTAAATCCTTAATCAGTATAGCCTAAGACCCCAATGACTATGTGTAGAAGTGTTAGTCCAGATAAATCCTTGAAGGTTTCAAAGATTTGAAGAGCACTGGCACTTTTCTGTGTAGTGCCTGCCCTTTGTCCTTTCCTCCATGATGTCATTATTGAAGTTTTACACTCACTATGCATGGTGTAAGTTGACATTGACAGTTTCAACACTTTCACAGTGACTCTGGAGGATTGTTAGCTTTGAAGCTATTTGGCCTTGAGCAGTGAATTCTTTTTTTGAGCTCATACTGGCTTATAATATCTGAGAAGGTTTGCATCAGTATAGCCCCAGCTTGAATTATGAGAGAAGGCTGGTTTCCAAGTTGGAACTGATATCCACATGATAGGAGTAGAGAACATTATCCCATTTCAGATGGGCAGCAAAGTGAGTATTCCTGCATCCCCTTGGGATACAACAATGAGTTTTTATTTTAACATCACATTTAAAGCAACATCAGCAGCATGGCTTTTCTTGTAATCAGAACTCTGAAGAGCTGTTAGGCTTGGAAATGACTGTAAGAATGTGTAAGGGCACTCTTCTGCCCTGTGATCTGTTTGTTATTAAGCTTTTTGGAAACATCTGTACAGGGCCAGAGGCATATTTCATGTGAGTGTAATTCAAGTATTTTATGAAAATAAAAATAAAAATGCTGTGCAGTGGTTTAGACACATTGAATATCAAAGCACACAAGCACTAACAAGCAACAGAAAGAAACTGAGTTCAGACATTACTTATGCAAGTTGTCCTGTGGAACTTGATCAAGATGACACACATGAACAAAGAGATAAAGTCTGGGTCCAAAGCCTCAGGGCTTATTTGACCTGTTGGTGGTAGATTTTGATACTCCTACAGCAGAAGCCAGAGACTTCACCAGGTACCTTTGAGGACTGAGGAACTGGCATTCTCAAGGATGAAGGGCTGTTGTAACAGGAGGGTTGTTGGAGTGAAAGTCTTCCAGAAATTATGAGATGAGTCTGTATCTGTCCTTAACAAAATTTCTATCTTACCATGGAGTTTCCTGGTTAGGATAAAACATGATAGTGGGATATCTGGCTACCTGAAAATTCCTAGCTCAGCAGGTAAAATGCCAGCAGATAACTTAATTAAATATAAATGGCATGGTTGCAATGCAGTGCTCCTTTTAGCAGCTCTCAACAGACCATATCAAGAGTAAATCCAGCTGGAAACTGAAAGAGTAAGAATAGAATGAAATCTGATTGTTTCAGAATACCTGTTCCAGTCTTTTAAATAAGGATGAAAACCAAGTAAGTCACTGAATCAGGACAAAAGAATTTTCTCCACCTGCATGTATATTAAGTTGAAATCCTTAAACCAGATATTGTGCACAGTCACAAAGCTTATTTAAACAGCCTTGTATCTCCATAACAGCCACAGACACAGCTATCTCTAGCCATTCTCCAGAAAAATTTTGGATAAGTAAAACTTTTGTTGGACACCCTAATAGGCAATATTTCCCTGTTGCAAATCCCAGAACTATGCACAGAACAATTTTTACTTTTTGAGGAGACACAAAAACTTCAAAACAGCAAAAGTGTGGTTGTACGAATGATAAAAAAATAAAAGGCTCTTTCACAGAACTTTTGGCAGTGGTTCATGATCTGTGCCCCTGAATCCCAGCTGTTGCCTTTCCACTTGGAGTATGGATTCAGGAAGGCAAAGTCCTACAGCTCACCTGATCCCTATATCTTCAGTAGTGACATGGGTCTGTGCTGAGGCTGCCCCACTTGAACTGGTTTCAGATTGGACCAGTTTCTGGGGGGACATGAGCTCACTGGGTTTACACTGATTAACTATAGTACTTGGAGGGAGGTGGCTGGGGGAGGGGGGGAGGAAGTCTTCTAAGTAAGAAGAGAGCAAGCAGTAGTTGCCAAAAAGAAGGCTCCTTCATTTTCTTCTCTGGTCATTTCCACTAATCATAAGTTATGTAGGATGCATTCTCAGATGAAGTTGTTTCTGTGGCCTTCTTGCCAAGAGGTGCAGGCAGAGTTTCTTCTTCTCCTGAACTTCAGCCCCTGGAGCTTTCCCATCCATCTCTTCTT
The DNA here is from genome assembly GCA_023637945.1 of Phaethornis superciliosus. Lineage (NCBI taxonomy): Eukaryota > Metazoa > Chordata > Aves > Apodiformes > Trochilidae > Phaethornis > Phaethornis superciliosus. The sequence goes on along the minus strand of JAJQWJ010000004.1, from coordinate 32,006,041 downwards.
TTGTCTGAAGGTCAATCTTCCCATATATTATTTATGCTTATAATTTAGGGTATTCAACCTTAATGACCAGTCTTAAAGGGCAAATCCATTTTCTGAGTTCTGGAAGAAAAACACATTTTTAAATTTTTCCTGTTGCTTCACATGCTGCTTTGCTAGGACAAAAAAATATGAATGATACCAGCAAACACCTGAGTAAAGGTGTTTTCCAGCTTTTGGACACAGCAATCCATACACAAGGCAACAATCTTACACTGATATAAAATCTTGTGAGGCATGAAAACCTCACCAACAGTATTATAACTTTAATCAACTCCATCTCTGAAATTACTTAGAACTTCCATGAATTCAAGTAAGAACAGTACGTGATTCACTGATTTTGCTTGACCCTTTTCCACTAAATCTGGAAATTCCTGCATATGTACGTTAATGGGGTTGACTCATTCTGAAGAATGGATGGAATTCTAAGATCCTGGACAGAGCAAAAAGTAAGAAGAAAAATGGTGGTCTCAACTAAGTACAATCTTATTATAATGGTGTAAAATTTTAACATGCATTTCATTATTTAACTTCTTCACTTGAACACTGGATGAAACAAAATCAAATCTACTGTTGAAACTATTTCAGGTCAGCTCCTCAGTCAGTGGCAAACACAATAAGTTACTGAAATTAAAGGTGTAATGATGATTTGTACCCATATAGGGTAAGGTTAAATACTTGTTCTAAATTATCCTTGAATCCTATACAACCTGTAGCACTTCAGTATCAGTGCTCTTGAACCTGTTTGCATTACGGTATTTACAGATTGCTTCTGGTAGTCTCCACAGTAAGTCACCAAAAATGTAACAAAAATCAATAATGGGAAAAAAAAATCTTACTGCTATGATTTTCTTATACTTACACACTGTGTAAAGACTAACTCTGAAGCTTCAAATCATCATATTTCTTTGCAGTAACATAGTTTCTCAATATATGGATTTATTCTACTTCTAAGCAGCATTATTCTAAAGCACAGTTTTAGTCTCTTTGGTTTACTGATGCTTTTGTGAACAGAGAAACATTCTTGTGTCTTTTTTCTGAGGAGAGTCACTCTTCTCACGAAGTAAGTAACAATCAGTTCCTAGAGAGGGTGGGTCAAAACTTGTCTTAAAGATAGATGCTTGAATTGGCCCTATGTGACACTGGCCCAGGATTATGAAAGTTTAGATAAGGCAGCTTAATGTGTCAAAGGCTCTGCTCAGGGTGAATTTCCTTCTCTTGTTAGGTTAAAGATAGAAGTATCTGGCAGATAAGGACTTAGTAATATGTATATGCTGCTATTGAGAACTATGATAAAATTCCTGTTCAATTTCCATTACAGCTACTACATCCTTCTTCACCAAAACTCTCAGTCAGATGCTCAATGACTTCCCTCTTCTCTGGACCAAATACTTTGATAGTCCTATATAACTGCTGTTTCTATTCAATGAGATATTTCCACAGATGTGAGATGGGCCAATGGGTGGCACTGAACAGTAATGAACATTCCCAGACACCAGTGTGGAATGATGCTGTCCTAGACTTGCAAAAAACTGCTTCTTCTCTAAAGTCCCAACCTTTTCTCAAAAGAAGGTTAGTTACTTACTTATTTATTTTTGCCCATGGAATATTTGTGAATGAAAAAGCAACACAAAACACAGTTTGGAGACAACACTAGTCCAAGGTTCCCCTGAGGGACCTGTACAAGGATTAGTTAAGTGCCTGTGCATCTTTTAGGAATCAAAAGAGTAATGAGAGCTGGATGTTTCAGCTACCTTTGACTCTAAGCACAAAAAAAGGTGTAACACATAATCACTTTAGAGACAAAGATGACACTGGATTAAATTTGCATTTTTCATCATCTTGCCATTTTTAGTAGAACAGAGTGGTGAGGGAGTGAGGCAGAAGACATCTGAAATATTTACAGATCTTAGGAATAGCAAAGGGAGCGAGATAGGATAGAAGGTTAATGCCATCTTTAATACAGAAAAACTACTCTTTCCCTGTGACATATGCCTATGGGATAATCTTGATATATGCATGAGTGTGATCAAAATGTCAGCCAGACTTGTATTAGTTTCCACCTTCCCCTTGAATGTACTTCTACCATCCAGAATTGCCTGCAGGAGTCTGGAAGTGGAGATTACCCAGATTATACACTAGAAAGACACAGGTTTTGGACAGGGACAAAAACTATTCAGGTAATTCCCCTTCACCGCTCTAGCATCTTGTTGTATCAACCTAATGACTGCAGAGCTTGGCAAAGCTGAATTTCTGGCTAAGAAGAAATTGGATATTTTGACTATTTTAATACCAGGATTGTAAATAAATAATGCCCTAACTTTGCTTCTTTCACTCTTCCTTGTTAAGAATCCTGCTGGTTTATTCCTCTGCAGCATGATAGCATAATGATATCTAATATCTTAAAGTTGTAGATGAGAAAAAGAGACAAACCCTGGAAGTACCCAGGACTGCTACAGAGAGCCCTGAGCTGACAGACTTCAAATGTTAGGGGCTCTCCTGAGAGAGGAGTTTACTCTCCTGAGAGCATGTAGTCTCTTACAGTATTTGGCCTATAAGGTCTTTCTGTTTTACTCTCTGTAAATCCAGCTCTCTTGTTTGGACAGGATTTATCTCATAATATACTAATGCCTATGAACTCTGGGCTTATGTTTGAGGGCCATCTGAAAGAACAAGAGAAAAGGCTTCTTGTTAATAACATTAACAGTGAGATTTGGTTGCCACCTGCTTGCTAAGCAATGGTAAGTCACATGCAGCCTTGCTGGCACACCTGAGAAGGCACCCCTATTGCCTTCCTCTGTCACTGCATGGATGGCTCTATTGATAACCCATGAGGAGCTGGTGCTAGGTAAACAAATAGAATTAAGGCTGCCTCTCAAAGCTCTGTAATATTTATAGTGCCAAATTCCCTAGACTGCTTTATCACAGACCTGTGTAACCATTTACTGAAAAATAAGGATCTCCTGATCTTATTCTTATCTATTGCAGATCCTAGCCTCTTTGCAAAATCCACATTACAAAAGTCAGCATTAACAAGTCAGTGGAATACTGAAACACACTTGGGGCTGCCTAGCATGAATCAGTGAGAATTTTTTGACTGTTTTATAACCATCAATAATAATAATAATAATAATAATAATAATATTTATTATTATAGTAGTAGTGGTATTCATGTTTTCGATAATTATAACATTATTAGAATCCAGTCCTCTGTCCCCTTCCTCGGTGAGCACATTGTATTAGTTAGAGGACAATGAGATTTTTAGAAACAAAATTTGGATTCTTCTCATGCCACACAGAGAGGTTCAGTGTGTGCCCTATGCAGATCCCCAAGGCACAAAGGAAAGCACAAAGGAATCACAGGAGTGAAGGAAGAGAAGATATCTGAGGAAGCTGAATCTGCTGTGCAGCCAGGGAACAAGATTTTGGCATTGCAGGTGATGGATAATCAGATGAGAAGCTTAGGAAAAAATGTGGCCATGAATCTTGGAGCAAAATGCAGAAGAAGGGATGAAAGATAAGTACAGTGTTGGTAGTAAAAATGACTAAAACACAGAGGAATAGTATTCTCTGGAGGAAAGGGAGAAATGAAGGGAATAGGAAAAAGTAATTGTATGTTGAAAAAAACATAGTGGGCACCTGCATATCAATCAAAGGAGCATACTTCTTATCAGTGTATACATAAAAGACAACAGTCCAAGCCAGGGTTTGCTATCAACATGGCTATTATAAACAAGAAGTAATGGGTAGCTGAGACAGTGGGACAGAGAGTTACAGTGCATTAGAACAAGAATATATGGTGAACTTCTAAAGCCTAGGATCACGTATTTCTCACAATATAGCAAACAAGGCAACTGGCAGAGTTCTATAGGGAAAATGACATCACTGCAGATTTTTAGGGATAATCATTTAACTGGATTAGCCCCAAAGTGCTGTGTCTAAAATCAGCATCCCTGTCTCTTTATGTACTCCAGATGAAACACATTAGCAGAAATATGGCAAGGGACATTCACAATGCACTGTTCTACATTATCAGCATTTTTTGCAAATCTGCAATTAGTCTAAAGGGCCTGGGTAAATTAGGCCTCTTGATAAATGAAGCACCTAGACAGGTCTCAGATTTATTGGATCTAGCTGTCCTGCTGTCCAGAGCCTGTCAGCTAGGCTGTAGAACAGAGGTGGTACACTGGGAAAGTCTATGAAGACAACATAACTGTGAACTGCTGAGCAAATGGTGAAAAGCCCTGACTGGGGCTGCTAACCGATTAGCTTTGAAAGCTTCTGTCAGGAATAGTGTAAGTTTAGAAATAGTGCAATGGGTGAAGAAATCAAGAGATCATCTTCTAACATTGGTGTATATTTGTGAAATCCTGTGTTATTGTAGTGACAGGGACAGGCCTGAGACATAGATGCTATGAGAGAGAGAGAGGAGGATGGTTGGGGGCAGGAGGGTGTAAGGAAATGTGGGCAGAAACACATACTGGAAACAAAGCTAGTGTTTTCATACTGCACAAATTCTGGAGAAAAAAGATGTAATATTATTAACTCTTTCCCTGATCCTAAGCAAGTCTGTTTCACAGGTGATTTGGAAGATAGGTTTTTTCTGCTATTCTTCACTCCCAGACCCATTTTAAAGAAAGCAGTATGGTAGGACATCTTCGAAACACACAGGTGTGTGCTTGCATGCACAGCCCTGCTCCTAACTATTTTAATACTTCCCCCAGCTAAGGAACATACAATACAGTTGCTGTAACCTGCAAAGTAGGAATAATCTAGAGCAGAGGAGAAGGCATAGGGACTGTCCAGATTATTCTCATTTATATCTTGAGATCATCTGCACTGATTTCCAACTAAAGTGTGGTGACATCTGCTAACTCCTCTGCTATTGCTGAACTCAGCTGAACAAGCCAGTTAGGATTTTCCAGCACATGTTTAGAAGTTTCTCTTCTCTCCCTCTCTTTCTTTCTTTCTTGCCTTCTGTTTTTAAAAGCCCTGTAGGACCCCAGAAAGGTTTGCAACTGTCCCTAGCTTCTCAGAAGCAGACCACATCCAAAGTCCTAGCTTTCTATTAGTTATTGCAGTGCTCGAATCCACAGTGCTAATAATTGAGCATAAAGACACTCTGGGAAGGAGGAAGAGCAGTAGGAGCATCTAAAATAGCTGGACCCATTTGTTTCTGAGGGAAGTGCAGTATGCTGCCACTTCTCTCTGACTGCTTGCTTCCCTCTTCCCTGATCACTCAGCGTTCTTTAGTAAACTCACATTGATTTTCCTGTCAATAGCATTCCCTCCAATCACAAAGAAACCATCAGTGCCAAACAAATGGACAGTGTTTTCCTGCAGCACACTAAGCTCTTCCACCTTGTAAAAAGCTTACTTTACTCCTGCATCTCTCCTTTCAAATGAGTGTACTCTGTATGATCTTACAAGAAAGAGAGAAATCTTTTGTGCCTACTAGGCACCCAAATTCACCCTGGAAGTTCACAGTGTATCCAATTACACTGCAGTTTGATCCTACTACTTTTCAAGGCCTTGTAAATTATGGAATTAAAATGGTTTAGTGGAAAAAAGGACTGGCGACACTAGCCATGTTAAGAATTTAGAATGTGCCTTCTCATATATTAAAAGAGGCTCTTTGAATATCATCAAAGAGATTTAAGAATTTTTATTCCTTTTTAAAGCTGTTTTAAAACTGATATGATTTTTTAGAATAGATTTCGTCTTATATCTGGCTGTTGCTCTCACTCTCTTTCCTCCTAAGTTTTCCCTCCTGCTGATTAATCCAACTTTTCCTTGTTACATAGGGCACTTCTGCCAAAATATTTTGCCAAAGATTGAAGCGGGCAGCACAGTACTGAGATCTGGCACTGTTTTGTGTTAAGATCTCCTAAATGGTGTAGGTGTAACAGACTAGGGAGAATCAGCACTTTCCCAACCGCTTACTCTTTCCAACAGCAACAAAAATTCACAACGATTGTCTCGTAGCAATGAAAGAAAGAAAAGAAAGAAAAGGGAAAAAAAAAAAAAAGCCAAAACAAACCCCCCAAAGAAATGAAAAATCCCAATCAATCAGATGGGGAGAACTGAGTGACGTTAAAAGTTCTGGCATCCTGGGTGCTTGAAAAGAATAAAAGACAGTGCTTGGGAAACATCTGTGGGTTCATCAGTGGGAAGGTGAGGTCTGATGAATGCCTGCACTTATCTGTGTTGAGACTATGTCCATGAAGCCTAGCCTATGCAGCAACACCTTGAAAATGTTGACATTTGCCGTTTGAACATAAATAGCAGTGCTGTTGTCTTTAAAGTATTACCTATGTTGAAAATGCTTACAATAATAAACACTAATTTCTTACAAATGGTAAACTGGAGCCACAGCATCTGGATGGTGTTCCCCTTGTGTTCACGAAGGCATATATATCTCTGTGTTTGTGTATATATATATATATATAAATGTATATGTATGCATGTTCATGCACGTATCTATGTGTAGATGTGAGGCTAACATACAACACACAGCCATGCCTATCAGAAACAGAGACTTTCTGTACACATTATTTCTTCCCAGGAAAGAAAATAAGAGATTAGATGACTTAACACAGGGCTGAAGAGAGAGAAAAACTGACAGGCTTTCCTTCAGTATTTAAAGGGGAGAAAGCACAGTCTTGTGGTTTAGGCACAGAACTGCATATGGCTGACTCCAGGTGCTGGGACCAGTCCTGCCAGAGCAAGTCCCTGGCTGGAGATACTGTGGCTGTTTAGGTTCCCCAAAACACCAGGGCCCTGACAATGGGGTTTCCAGCAGCCTTGATTATCATCAGGAAGAGAGGTGAAAGGGTGTATAACTCTCCTTTAAACTGTAGGATATGAAGTTGGGCAATGAAAAATTAAAGTGTCCGGAGTTAGTAGGTGCTTCTATAACAGTCTAGCTGATGACCTTTATCTGCAGTAGAGGACCTCCTGGGGCTAGCACTGAGCCTTTGTTCATAAATGCTTATCAAACACATCGACATTCTCAGCTGCTCTGAGCTAAGTTGCAAAATGTTCTCTCTCCATGAGGGACAGGTTGCTAACAAGCCTGAATCTCTTCTCACACTGGTGTAAATCAGAAGCAACACCAAAACAGTCAACGTAAGCCATGCTGCCATCAAACTGGAAGGAGCAAGGGGAAAATCAGCCTTCATTCTGCTTGGCAGTTTACAGCCAAGTTGAAAATCACACGCGTGGCCCTCATTAGACAGGTATAAGTGTAAGGGAACTTCAGTTCAGCTTCTTCAAACCCCCCAGTAAAAAATAACGCAGCCCACACTGACAGCAATAATTAAGTAAAGTCCCTTGGGACTGTAAAGTTGCAGATGAAAAAAAAAATCCTCCCAGTAAGGATAGTTTTACCCTTACCAGGAGCAGCAGAACCTGTGATCAGAGCTTGCCCTCAGGACCAGAGCTTTCACAATTGCACAGCCCTTGCACAATTCCTCCACGGCTCTGCAAAAGCCAGGGAGAGATTTACTGTGGTCATCCATGAGAGCTGTGTTGGGCCAAACAATGAGTGCTTTAGAAAATCATCCTCACATATGTGAATAATAACTGGGAATCAGACTGGGGATGGCTCTACAGCACAGTGTGTCTCTAGGGGGAGACCTGCAGTTTCCTGCAGAGCAAGAACAAGTGGGAGGTCTGTTGCCTCCTGGAAGATCCCAGTTCGCTTTGTTTTGGCAGTAGAAGAAGAGGCCACAAGCTCTCTGGGTTGAAAGGGATAGTGCTAGGTGGATTTGTGGAGCTCTGCCAAGCCCAGCACCTATGCCACACAGGTGGCCTATGTCACTCAGAAAATCTGATGCAGTGACAAAACTCGGGAGGAAACCACTGAGGGGCAACCTGCCTGGCAGTGTGCTCTCCAGCAGGATGCCTCCAGCCTTTTCCTGCAGAGGCAACTGGGGGCACAGAGGTCTGCCATCACCCTGAGCTAGGAACATCTCTGGCATAGGGTCATGTAGAGTCTTTGGGCAGCTGCAGAGGACAAGTGGCCCTTCTCCATGCCAACCTGTGGACACTCCTTTACAACTTTTTTAAGTTGTAAATCATGGAGAAAAAGGCTGTTGGAGTGAGACGCTACCAAGTTTTTTGGTAATGTGGAATCTTTAGAAAGAATAACACAATGAAAAACGACCATACCTTCCTCTAAGGGATGGGAAAAAGGGGCATCTGAGCTTGTCACCATCCTCGTAAAAGCATACTCATCTCTCTCTCAGTCGCTCTGTACTTGTGCTGGCTGCTGGCATTGCCTCTAGACACCAGCATCAGTAGAGCTTTCTATCTCCCCCATTCAAAGTACTGTAAAACATGATCAAACAGGGAATATCAGAGGCCATTAAACATGCTTTAAAAGTTCTTTAATTTGTTGTATCATGATAACTGCCCTTTAATAAAAGCAATCTCTGGTCTTAATAGCCATACAATAAACTGTTATTTATACAAGTCAATGTGCCTGGCTGAGCCTTCCAGGTGTGCCCCAGATTTTGAATCATTGGAGCAATCCAGAGGGAGGACTCTACCTGACAGAACCCAAACAAGGCTTATAAACAGGTGCCATTTTGGCTATTCACATCTAGGGGTATGCTAGCTATATTAAGCTCCTGGCACAATATGGCACTTTCAGTGCTTTGATTTATTTCGGTATTACATTTAATTGTTTCCTTCTTGCCGAAGCTTTAACATGCAATGCTTGTAAATATAGCCTGCACCCTCCATATGGCACTCTGGTTTTCCATTTTCAAATGCAATCGTCCTGGAATAATGACTGTGGTATAACTCAATTTGAGTTCTGCTGCTGGGGACTTTATTACATAATGCTTTCTAATTGACCCTCATAGTTTAATAAGACAGAACATTTCGCCAGAACATTGACAAAAGTTATTAATTTTCACTTCAGCAGAGACCAGTGTCCCAATTAAATCCCATGATAATGCCTGACTGACTGACTGACCTCATTATGGCTAATGCTTATTAGTCCTGCAGAGAGGATAACATCACACACTGTTAAAATGCCTAAATGAGCACATACAACTATTCAGCATGATTATAATTTACATACATGACTAATTTTACTCCACCAGTCCTTGTCTGGTGAAACTAATGCTGTAAGCTCCTGTCACACAACAGGACATCCGCTGAGAATTTTGAACCTATCGTAAAAAAGAGACCTGAAGTGTTTTAAAAGGAAACAACACCCAGTTAAATCCTACCTGCCTTCTTGAAAAACAATTACTAGTACACGTAGTAGGTGTAGTTGAACTGGCAATGTGCTTATGCATGTTTCTTTTTAAAAAGTAATTACTTCATTTTCTTTGATGAATAAAAATAATGGCTGTGATCAAAACATTCTGCAAGCATTTTTACATGCCTTACAGTTTAACTGCTCTTCCTCATGCAGGGATGTGTTTTCACTATTTCACTACTTCATTTTTTTAATGTAGTGTAGGTAGTAATTTCATATTCATCAGAACCCTTCACTCTCCCTCTTAATAGCTCCTTTCCAGGAAAACACTTAAGCCAAATTTCTTTATTAATATATTATATACTATAGTATATACTATAGCGAGCATATGTTTAAACTGTCACCTCTTTTGACAGAGCGTTTCTGAAAGGTGAGACAGATGGCTGTATTTTTCATGTACTTTTGAAAAGGAGTAGAGGAGAACAGTGTATATTTTTATGGAGTGTGAGAAGTTCTCGCACCTTTTTCCTACATTTTTAAGTTGCTTTAAACACATGTACCTCAAGATATGAAGCACTTACCAATACTCCATCCTGAAGATTTTCTGAGGCATTTTTACATCCCTTCACACAGGACTCTGTATTTTACAAAGGATAACAGTGAAACAGCCTGTCTCCAAACTTCAGTTTGTCTAGAGGCAGGGCAATGTGAACTTACAGCAGAGGAATCTGCAAGACATGACAGGACCCACAGTTGCTGGTAGATGAAGATAAATAGCAACACCCACTACCTAATACCAATACAACCTCACCAGGGCCAGGTGACGGCCTAGATTTTCAGGTTAACTTTTTCAGACACACCTCAATGACACCACAGACTAAGTCCCATTGTGCTTCAGTGAGATTTATCCTCTAACAGTGTAAGCCAGTTTGAAGAGGACTTCAGCACCTGATGGCATAGACTCAGAGTTCATTCTTCTTAAAAAATGACCCCTGAAGAGCAGACAAGGTCACCCATAGCAGCTACTACCAAGCATAGAAGTTGGATGCTTGAGAATGACTACCAGGGAGCAGTCCCTTTCCTGAAACCAGTCCCTTCAGACAAATTACTTTTTTATTCATAAATCCCTTGACTCATGAGACTGGGCTGAGTTTTTCAGCCCTGTTTTCAGACACATTTCCTTCTTTTATTGCTTCCAGTCACATACCTGATGTCTTCAATATACCTACCCCTCAATCCCCATCTTAATCACGTTTCATCTTCTGCATTGCACTTTGGAAAGGAATACAGCACACATTGTCTACAAGAATGAAGTGCAAATGCAGCATAAAATTAACTCTCAGACATATACAATAGATGTTTGGATGGTTACAACTGAACAAAGAATTTGGCCCAGCATGTTTGTAAATAAAATCTGTGAAGTGATGAGAGGTGTTAATTAAGTTGATAGAATACTCTTGATTTGAAAATAATTATTTGTCTTTTGCCATTTAACTGTCATGTTTAATTTCCGGCATTGTACGATGTTCACTAACAACATGATGAGACATAGCATAGTGTGATCCTTCACTCTGTAAAATAAGCCAAGTAATTCTAAATGCATTAAAGAAACATCTGATCACACTGTACACTATATAAGCAATGCCTCCATACAAAAATAAATGTACTGTAAACCACATCTTCAGTTCTGGTACAAATCTTTTGCTTCCTATATTTTGCTGTAATTTGTATTTGTTGTATTCAAGGCTTAGGGGGAGGGAAACAAAGAAGCACTGGAACGAGAAAAGGAAGAAACAAGGGAGGAAAGAAACAAGAGAAGAGTTCAAGGATAGGTCTAGGAAGAGGCCTTATGCATAAATAAGCAGAAAGGCATAAAGTAGTAATATAGGTGAAAGGGTGAAAATAGTGAAACATATATTTAAAAGCCATAGGGAAATAGAGGAAGAACAGGTGTAAAATTAGGAAGTTCATAGACAGCAGTCAGGCAAAAGCCTTGCATGATCACTTAATTACTTTAGATAATGCTTCAGAGTGCAAAGATAAGGCAGAAATAGTCTGAAAAGTAGCTGGTTTCATTCAACAGCTACGCTGCTGAAGAAAGTGAAAAAGCAGTCAAGGAACTAGTAATAGAAGACTTCTTCATCCAGGGTGAGTCAAATGTTACCCTCCAGTCATTTCATAGTGGAAGCCACGTGGACAGGATGTGACTCTTAGTAACAATAAGAATTCAGAAAGGAACAGTTTTGGCCATTTATTTTAGAACAATAAAGAAGAGTATAAAGGTCACAAACCAGTCATGGGAGTTGAACCTAAATAAACTGCTGCCTTATTAGTTTGCTCTTGACCTTAAGGCATGCTTTCAGCACTCCTAGAAATGTTTTCTCTCTGGCTCTTGTCACTAAAGCAGTCTTTCTCCAACACCTATTCTGAGGAAACAACTTGCTTCTTTCATTTACAGTATATGGACTAGCAATACAAGCTTTACACCTCAGTATCCTTTCTTCTCCCTTCAGTATCCTTTCTTCTACTCTGCAAGCAATTCCTATACATGAAGTCATGGGAGGAATTTTGGGGGTTGAAAGCTATGAAGACTGCAGATCCATTTTAAGACCTGTGTAAGTGGAGACCACATCAAGAAGCGTTATTTGAAGTTGCTTTCATGGTAGTGGATGTCAAAAATCTGGTAATAAGAGTGTAAAGAGCTAAAAATGTGGAATGTACTGTTGAGTAGTACATTCCACATGGGGATGGAGAAGACAGAGAAGGAAGAAAGAATTGCCTGAAACTGAACACTGTCTGTACAAGGATTCTGGCTATAAATCACTGGAAGGAAACCTGGGACAAAAACGGCAATCATTAACTTCCTTCACAGTGAAATTAGAAAAGAACTTTCTGCAACAAAAAAACAAACACCATCCAGTCATCCTTGGTACCAAAAGTGGTACATGCTGATAGCAATACTATTCTGCAGGTCAAGTAGAGATCAATCTATCCCTTCAAAACTGCAAGGTAAGTCTGGGCAAGCAGAAAGTAATCACTCTATTTGGAATTGGTCCAGGATGTAGGGGTTAATGCACACGGTGTTACAAAATATATTGTAAGTGGAGTGCTCAGTATAACATCTTGGAAAGGTGTCTAAATGCTCTCCTGACATCATTCTGGGCTATGGTTCAGCACGGGCTAGGGATGACCGAAGGGAGAGGAAAAACGAAAATGCCACCTACAGTACTAAGTTGCCAGCACCTAATAAAGAACAAGGATATTAAAAACTAATCAAAGGTGAAGAAAGAACCTGAAAAATTTAAAAGCTCAAGTCCATAGTGCCCTGTCAAAAGGACTGAACAGAACCAAGAGACCAAAATAAGAAATAGAAAGCTGAAGAATGCAAAAATGCTTGCTATCTAGATAAAGATAAATAAGACTTTTTCTTAAAACCATAAGAAAGATGGGGGTCACAGGAAGAGACTATTGGCCTCCAGGATGTGGCAGGAGTAATTTATTGACAGAAGAAGACTTTGATGAGGAGAGGAAAAAAAAAAAAAAAAAAAAAAGGTGGGGGGGGGGGTAGAGAGAGAGAGAGAGAGCAAGACAGAAAGAAATTAAATTAATTTTTCCCCTCTGTGTTCACAAAGGAAGATGGGAGACAAATGCCAGGAACAGACATAAATTTCCCAGGGGTGGAAGATGAAATATTGAAGAAAATCAGGATCATGTCAGACCAGGTGATTGAGAAATTAGAACATCCTAAGACTGACAAACCTTTACAGTCAGATTAGTTCCAGCAAAGAGCCATGAATGAAGGATGGGGTAAAGAAATGAGGGAAATCTTTAACATGTGCTTTGGTACAGCAAACCTGGGTTAAAGTGGTTCACAGGAAGTTTGGGAACTGGTGGGCCAAATATCTCAGAAAGTGCAGCATATTCAGTGTTTGGTATTGACTATGGTTCCAGCCTGGAGGGGCAAAAAGCAGGAGAGCATTCAAAAGTTATCTTCAGAGCCCCAGAAGCCACTGTCTACTTGTTTTCTGACTTTTAAGTACCTGGCACTTGAAATCTGCTAGCAGCCATTTCAGCATAGCTCCAGTGATGGGATGGGCCAGTAACTTTACATTTGTGGTGTCAGGAAGAGCTATGGTCCCCCTTCCCTTTAAATCAACACTGTAAATGTGTCAACATCGCCCATAGGAAGCATTAGAAAGTGTTATTTTAAAGTGTTTAGAAGGCAGCCTGGATTTTTTCCATTTAAACTTTGTGAGCAAAGGCTTTCTACTACCTGGTGTTCCTGTGAGAGGCACACAGCCATCATGATGAGAAAATGCATGTTGGAAAAAATGTAGTAAAGCCAGAACCAGTGAAGACAGCTGTATCTGCCGTGGATGCCTCTAGGTCAAATTCAGCAGTGAAATAAATAATGGCCAAAGCTTGCTAAAAAAGGGCTGTAAAGGTGTACTTTTCATGACATATTTTGGCATTTAGCATCTGCAATGTTTTGTGGTGAAGGGAAGAAAAGCATGGAACAGACTATATGAGTGAGACAGAGTGAGATTGAAAGAGGATATGGAGCAAATTAGAGAATGTCATGAGCCCTTGACTACTCAGAACTTCTCAGAAAATCATACGCCAGATATTTTTTTGGTTGCTGCTTCTGGCACCAGTGTATTTGCTCTGGGATGCAGCCGTACCAGGACTTGCACACAAAGAATCAATCTGAAGTTAATGGGACTGACAGGCTGCAAGCAACAGGATAATGAGGACCAAAGGGTGAGGCAGAGCAGGACAGGACTGCTCATTTGTTCTGCCTTGCTCATTTCTTATCAATTGTATGAAACAACTGCAATTTTTTACTTACATATAAAGGAGAATTCTGATGATTAATAGCACAGAACCTTACACCACTGACTTTCTCTGTGTCTTGGTCTGCAAGACCTGCCTCATAAACCAGATTAAGAAGTAGATGTTGTTAATGGCTTTGTTTGTGGGCAAGCAAATGTACCAATATTAAGATCTGAGTAGCTGTGAAGCTTCCAGTTTGCCCAGGCAATCAAAATTCCTGGTATTATAAGATTTCAGTAAATACTTTCATCACAGAATTCTTTTTTTTTTTTTTTTTTTGCCTTTTTTTTAATGTAAAAATCAATATAATTATAGTTTGTTCATAGCAGCGCAAAGTCTTCATGCGCTGGATTCTCATTACATTTACAACAGTGTTTTCATTTTTTTGCCTTGTTTCAATAGAGTAGTTATAAAATGTCTACAATCCATTAGAATGCCAATGCCTATATGTTTAACAAAGTCTCTTAAGAGCAATTTTTTCTAACCTGGATTAATATACTAAGATTCCATCCTGCACAAATAAGTAGTGATCAGCATAACACCCAGATTTCCTTATATAAACCTGTAGTCAGCTTCACTCTTTACATAGTACCTAGGCATGCATATGTGTCTTTTGAGAATAGCTTCATTTTTAATTTCTATGTGTATACATATACACAGTCAGATTCGTGCTAAATGTATCTATAGAAGGTTATCAAATACAAGAATTTATGAGACTGATATTTTTTTCCTTTAAAAATACAATCAAAGACACTGAGATTTCTGTATATTACTGTGTATCACTTTCACTGGAAGCAGGAAGCTTCAAAAGGAACTGCTGCTAACAGGACAACAAAGCTCATGATTTTAACCTTTGCTCTGTAGCCCGTAAGTCAAAGATCAAAGTTTTTTAGTTCCAAGGTTGTTTGCATACTGTCACTGAACACAACACATGCTTTCAAGGAATTTCTTTGTAAGTATAATTATAATGTGCAAAACCCAGGAAAACAAAGCAGTCATGTATTTTCATGTTGGTTGAAGGTTAAAAACATAGGTCACTCTCAGTTTCACTTCCCTGGGGTTTGGATTTGCTCTGTAAGTTAATAAAAATCGTGCTTTGCAGAGGAAAGTAAGTAATAAATAAATTTCAAAGGAAGCTGAAATGGTAATTCCTGGGATTAACAGTACAATTGTGAATATAGGAGTACTTACATAGTGCACCAACTTGATATGATTGTAATGGTGACTGCACAAAAGGGGAAAGTTAGTGTTACTTTCAGTTATGGTGGGAAAGTCTGTTTCCACAGCAAAAGTTCAAGGGTACTGTGCAGAAAAAGATTACATTAGCTATTTGCTAATCTGCTGTAGTGGTAAAGCTTTTTCTGAATTTTTTTTATTTTATTTTATTTCTTTTTGGGGGGTTAATGATTTCAAGCATGTTGTGTACTGATCCTTAAGTGCAGACAATGCAGAAATTTTGTTTATCTGCCATCTTTACAAGTGAATTGCATGTAACATGTAGTACAACCACGGAGCACAATGCTGGCAAGAACCCTCAGTTGCTGACTGTATTTTTACTGCTTCATTATCAGCAGAGATGTATGAAGCCTGGTGTCTCTTCTAAAGAACACCATCTCTGAAAGTGTGCCACATCCTTCATGATGACTATTGCCAAAGCAATGTCCTAAAATGGGACTCAAACCACTGATTTTTTTTTTTTTTTTTGGTCTCTTTGGTGTCAATGAGCAGATTGTGCTGCTCCAGGATGTTAATCTAATTTGAGAAAACAGATTGTTCAAAACATCTTGTCATTGCTTATAGTGCTGTAAGCATAAATATGCTGCATTCTCAGAATGCAATTTGCAAGAACCTTGGTTTGTGTGTTTAAAATTGTGCAAGATTTGCATTAAAGTGCACACAGTTGTTTTGCACTTGTTCTAGTGCCAGAGGGACTGGGGAAAAAAAAATGTACTGTCCAAAACCTAAATTTGGACACTGACTTTCATAAAGAAGCTGAATCAAAATTTTAAAATAGTGGGTGTTTTTTCCATGCTTCTCTTTAAAAAAAAAAATCACCACATATTTTCTTGTGGTCAAAAGTAGATTAAGTTTTATCCTTCAGAGAAATAAAAAACTATCCAGTTTCTAATAAATTTTTGCTTTGCTTCACTGCTAATAGTTTTCATTTCTTATTAAGTATTTTATTGTTCATAGTATCTGTTCATTAGATCTGAATCTTTGCAAAGTCTTAAAATTTTTGTGTATCCCACCCACTTATTAAATGCAATCTACACATTCCTAGTTAGCACTGGAATAAAAAGAGCTCAAATACCAAAAGAAGCTCTGGTATTTCTGGCCGCAAGTTCAGCTATGAAGTCTATGAAATCTTGCAGGGAAACCTATTCCAGCTAAATTTCCAGCCCAGTTTTGCAGACTCAACAGATGTGGATGGCTCAAAATAGGCATCTGGACTTTTGATGTTTGCAGAAAACCGAATGCTGGTGTTCTGAGGTTGCCCAGATCTAGAGACCTCCCGGCACCTACTGACAAATTCTGAACCGACATTTCTAAGTGTCCATTATCAGCTGGATGAACAATAACTGTGGAAAGAAACCATCTCTGTCCTAAAACACTTTCAGAGTGCTCAGTTCTGGAGGTAAGCCTGGCACTTTGGCTACATCTCTGAGTGAAATCAGAGAACACTTCATCTGGGGTGACAATTACACCATTTAGTCCCCAGGATTTCTGGATTTCTTTGAAGTGAATGTATTGCTTTCTGTATAAAAGTGTCCCCACAAACAAATTTTGGGAAGAAAAAAAAGAAAAAAGAGAATTCCTTTAGTTCACCAGGCTCTGGATTCAATTAATTTGTGAGAGTTGAGAAAAGCCCTTTTCTTTTTTAAACCAGACGTTTATTTTTAACAAGGGATGAAATCATTGGAGAACAAAACCAGAGACATCTGTTGCTTTATATCTGTTTATTGTAAGTGCTTAAATGTGAGTTTGGTTTCACACGGTTTTGACATTGTTGCTTCATTAATAATGATTACGTAATTGCAACCACAAAACAAGTTGTAAGGCTGTAACATTTTCATTACTTATTAGCAAAGAACTCAAAACAAAAGGCAGGATCAGCAAGGACATAGAAAAGATTTTCATGCTGAAGGTAGATCATATGTAGAATTTAATAGCAGATGTGTTCTGGAACAAGTTGGTGAAAGTAATTCATTTCTATTAAGGACCGTCGTTAAATAAAAACAATCCAAACAGTTTCACAATACAGATTTAATTCAGTGAAATTTTGAGCTTAAAAAAAATTCAAAAGGAACTATATCACTCACTGCTGCTGTTTGATAAAGTTGGCATACATCATGCTGAGCAAAGCAAAATATTTTTCTGAAGTTGTATGTAATTTTGATTAATCTCATTTCACTTCTTACATTCATGAAAATAGTAAGTCTAACATACTATTTCAAAGTGATCTGAAATCAAAGGCAATGGTGGAATTTTACATGTTTGGAGTACAACACATATGAATATCTTTTTATTTTTAAAATGCTACATTAATGTGAAATCGCACTTCTCCAAATGTTAACAATTTCAATTAAAATATTTTTAAGTTAATAATAAGTTAACATAACCTCAGCCACACACAGTACATGGAACAGTCCATTTTCTTTCATAGATTTCCTAGATAGGAAGAGTTAGTTATGTGGTAAAGACAAAGTGTTGTGGCACCAAGAAACCCAGTTGTAAATGAGGAAAGCTGGTATCTGTCAAGTGATACTTCACATCCATGCAAGTAGCAGACACCACTTTCCAGAGTATAAACAGACCACAGTGTATGGTATATTAACCATGGTTCTATTTTTACATATGTGACGAACACATTCTGGTTTTTGCTTACTATTTACACAGATACATAAAATTTTCCACTCTGCATGAGCTATGCCAGTATGGGCACTTGCTTTGGTGCTCTGAATCAAATGCCATCACACGTTTCTTTCCTCATGTGCTTGAAGGTTTCAGGACACTCAGGCTTCTGCTCTGCTGGTATCCCAAACTGACAAGACACTGGGCACAGAAGCTTTTCTAAACAGCAGTAAGCCCACAAGAAATGGAAGTGCTCAGTGTTCAGAACATCCGTATTTTGAGAACACACAGTTTAAACCAAATGAAAGCCAAAATGCTGTGGAGTTATATCATCAAAACTTTGCAGACACAGTTGGATGGACTAGGGAGGATTGGCAGGCGTTTGGATACAGAGTTGTAGGAGAGAAACAGGGAGTCTTAAAACTGAGGATGGAGAGCAATTGACTCTGCTAATGGAAACATATGCAGTATTAAATGAAAGTGTTCTGCACCTTCTTCATAAGGTGGCACTTGGGAGTCCAGTCCTGCATCCTGTAGGGTACATTTCTAGCATAGTATGAGGGGAAAATCAGTTATGTGATTTCAGCTCTGGTTAATGGGAGCTGTGCTCCTAATCCATGGTGTGCAGCGTAAAATACTTACCTATACCTTTCTATTGAGGCTACTTATGTAATTTCAAGGGAGGAAGTAGCCAAGGGGAAGCTGCTTTAAACCAATTAAATGGAGAAGAATTCAATGGAGGGCAATTCAATGTATTCACCCTTACAGGAAGATCTGTGTTTAAACATCTCAATGGGACATTTTTTAATGAAGAACTAAACTGCACGCCTTGTGTATGTCAGAAAGGGATAGCTGGGGCCCACAACACTAAATTTCTCTCTGAGGAAGGAGACTGGTGTGCAGTGTAGCCTCCTGCTGTGTGATATATTTACCTTATCAAGATGCTTACAGAGAACTGTGTAAGCATGTATATTCATAAATCACTTCACCTCCGGACTATTGATGGAAAAATGGTACAAAGTTAAAAGATCTGGAAAACATCTTCAAGTATGTTGAGGTTTTTGTCAAAGTTTATCAGATTCTGTCCAGCCCTGTCAAGTCTTCTTATTCCTCCTCTTCATCTGGCTTTGAAACTTTTCTTCATCCTCATTCCATTCCACTCATTCTGCATCTGCTATTCTTCAATTTGCTCCAAGGAAGAAGCTCCTGTCTCTACACACAAAGAACTCCTGTGAAGAACTTCTATCTTAGTCCAGTGCAAAGGGGTCAGAACAGAAGAATGTGCAAGATAACAGTACCTGTGTAATATATTGATATCTTAAGCCACTTTGACTCATTTTGACAAGGTACAATTGTGTCTAAGCTGGTATAGTTAACACACTGAGGACCTAAAAGAAAGTCTAATGTCTGTGCATGTTGCATCAACAGAAACTTTCCCTTATATTGGAAGAGGGAAGGTTGCATAACACCTGACTCACCACTGATGATGTTCCTCTCTATCCTATATCTGCAGATGAGAACCCTCACAAATAAACACTGAAAATAGCATTCTACCAACTATAAGATATGGCAGATCTTTATATCTTTGCTATGGATATTAGGATTTTAAAAAGAAAAGGAAAACAAACAAAAAAAAAATGCAGAAGATAAGGGATAGTTACCAATTTGCTACCTTTACCCCAAATCTCAAATAGTCCAGACTTGTGTCTGTGCTTTGGTTCACAACCAGTCAACTATTTTGGTTCACAATACATAGTCCACTGTAGGAAACACCATTTGGATGCAGCTCTTTCTCATTCTGGCCATCAGTGGAACTCCAGTTCAGGCCACAACTGAACATCTTTTAGGTCCACATTTTGACACTAGTGGATTTATTATTCATTGGCAAAGGTGTAAATGATATCAGAATGTGGCCTCTGCTATAGCACTTCAATTATACCTTTGAGTTGAGCTAATATTCACAGGGGAGCATGTGCATGTATATGCCAAGACTTGTATATGCTCAGCTTGTTGAACACCAGGTTACAGATGTTTGCAGATTCTCTACATGCGCAATAACAGACACAACCATCTAGTACAGGACAATTGCAGAAGCTAATAACATACACTGAGCGCTCATACAGTTTCTTCCTCCTGGGATGTGTGCATCTACAAGCCCTTTTGTCTTCAGTATTCCTCTAGTTTTCTGAGGAAGCAACAATCAGCCAAACCAAGAACTAGCTGCCAGATGCTTCCACCCAACTCCCTCACATAAACTCAGTGGGGCAGACGTGGTGAGGAATGGCTGCTCAAGCAGCTCCTGCCTGCTGCACTGCCATGCCAGGATAAGTTGCCACTGTTACCACAGAGTAAGAGGCTACAGCTGGGGTGGGTGAGGAGCAGCCACCTCTGAATTTAATAAAGAGGAAAGAGATGGCTGAAACTCCTGGTCCTATCTCCACATTTACCAAAATTATCCCTCCCCTGTTATTGACTCTTGTGCTGAGATCTGTAGTGGGTTACCCGGGACACTCCCATGATCTGCTCTCTTATGCACACTTTCTTTCTTTCTTCATTTCCGAATTTTTTTATTTTCTGCATCTCAAGACAAGTCATTCAAAGAGATGTTTTACACCAATAATCATCATGCATCCTTTCCCACAAGAAAAGATGAAGTGCAAGAGAGACCTGAAGAGAATGAGAGAACCTGGGAAGGTTGCAGCACAGGTTGGTCCAGCATTTTTATCGGTTGCTCAGTTTAGCATCTTCGATGCAAATAGTGGGGAAAAAATACAGACTTCCTTCAGTATTTTATTTGGAGAATGGCATATCTTTCTTTTTGAAAAATAACAAAAAATTACAAAAAAAGGAAGACAAGATTATGAACAAACCCAGGAGATAGTGAGGAATAATACAGGTCTTGCCTCCTGCATCCTGTAACTTCAGGACATGCTGAAATGTAAGCAGAGCTGGCTTGAAGAGTTCCAACATGGACAGATCTTCTCAGTGGAAATTGAAAGTACTTTGCACATAAACTATTTCAGTAACCAATATCCTACATTCTTATTCTATCTTCATGAGCTAATTCTTGCCAGTCCACAGCTTTAGCCAGCTGCCCTTTAACTATGCATCTCTTTTAAGCTCCTTGGGCATCTGGGAAAGAATTTGTTCCCCCTTCCCATCCACTCCCATTCAGTTAGGACATATTAGGACTTAGCTTGTGACCCTCTCTTTCCATTTGTGGCAGACTGCAGCACCATGGAAGATGAGAAATAATTCAGTTCTACAGCAAACCTGTAGAACTAACAGTAAACATGCTGAGGCAGCAAAAGGAATTTCAGAGATGGCTTATCACTATGTTTGGGCAAGAATGGAAAATGAGGAAGACTGCTGTAACTGTGAAAATGTCAAGGAAGAAGGCAGGTGGCTGTGTTCACCTCTAGCTTCATCTAGAGTGATGGGCTCTGCTGGAAACATAGGCAGGACTGACGTTTCTGCCCCACCTCCACTGCAGGACAGCAGCAATTGTTCTCATCACAAGGATCAGTCTCTGCAAACCAGAATACTTGGAGGAACGTACAAACAGCCACACTGGCCTCACCCATAGTTGCCACACCAGCCTTCTCCTGCTGAGCCATGCTCCTGTGCAAATGACTACTACCCCCTTGGTCCAGGAGTCCCAACAATGCCACACATAGTAAGCCTCAGAAAGGGGTGGTTACTGGTAGACTGTGACATCTGTACTTCTTGTTGATGCCTGCAGGCACCTATGGGCCAGATTTCCCTGATCTGCTGCAGCAGGACCACTTTTACTTTCCATTTGGAAAAAAAAAAAAAAAAAAAAAAAAAAAAAAAAAAAAAAAACCAAAACAAAACAACAACCAAAACCAAAACAACCTGCTTTATGTATTATTTACCATTCAGCTATGGTGAAGTGGGAGACTGGATGATTCCCTCTTCTCCTCAAAAGAATGACTGCTTCAGCAAATACTCCTCCAGGCAGAATGACAACCACTCCCTGTACAAACAGATACAAGAAAACATGGGTGTATCAAGTAGCCAGTCTTTCTTACCTCACTAACATCTTTGTCTTCTGCCTACCACTGTGTTCTTATATAATAACATAAATTCTTTATGCAACAGTGCTACTAGACTGGTGCCCTTGAACTGGTGTCTCTCCCTCTAGAAGCTAAAATCTTGCTCAGAGGGCACCTGAGTGCTAAGCAAAAAGGTGGGGAGAATAAGGGAGAGAAGTTATAGGAATAAAGACCTTCCCCAAGGGTGCAGAGGCAAGAAAAGAGACACATTCTATCAAGCACAAAAAAACTTTAATATTGTCGTGTTATGAGAACTCTTCACATTGTCAAGTGCAAGCAAGCTGAATTGGCTTCACAGAGAGAGGCTGCTTGCTAGAAGAAAGCCCTGAACTCCAGCCCACACTTAACAGCTCTCCAGAGACTGCCTGCCCTACCGGGAGACAAAAAAAGCAAGAGAAAACATTTAAAAGCAGCCCATCCCTTCTCACTGGGAGCTGGCTCAAGTAAGCCAAAGTGCAGTCGCAGAGCCCCCACCCTTTGTTTATTGGGCCATCTTCAACTCAGCACAGACCCATGATGAAACAAAGATGGCTTCCCACCCCCTGCCTCTCATTTTCTAGGTCTGGGGTTCAGTCCAGACCATGGCTCTGGTGGGACAGACCACCCCGTCCTGCGTGGGCCAGCTGGAAACCCTCTGAGTCCACCCAGACGCTGCATGCCCAGGGGCCCTGCTGGGGCTACAGCCTGGGGCGGATTACTGGAAGAAAGACAGGGAACATAAACACTGGCTTCTTTCTGGTCTGGTCCTCAGAGGCACCCAAAAAACAAAGTGAATTTCCCTGTAGCAAGTCCTCCAATGTCTGGAGAACCAGAGTAAACAAAACTGAGGGCAGCAAACCCCAAACCCTCCCTGCCACACAGGTTTAGGCCTTCAGTCTGACTGCTGGTCCTCTGCCCATCAGCATGTTAGACAACATGAGCTGGACGAGGAGATGCGCAGCACATCCTGCCTTATGTAAAAAAAAAAAAAAAAAAAAAAAAAAAAAAAAAGAAAGATAATTGAAAAGCCGTCTTGCTTTTTAACAGACTGCAGGCCCACTGTTTATTTTGCTCTTTTCTCCCTTTACTCGTAGGTCAATCACCAGAGCATGTTGGGGTTAACCTGCTAGCAGTGTTGGGGTAGTTTGTGTGGGATGCATAGTTGTGCATACACAGGCCAGGAAGAGAGCTGCCCAGATGCTCTTGTGTCCTAGTGCCCTCCAGGTGTTTTTAGTCAAGTTGCCTGCAGGATGTGCCTGAGTGGCTGGCAGTGGCAAGATGGTCACAGGAGGGAGAAGGTGGTACCCTCCTGCTGTCTGGTCCACACTGCTAGGGTCTCAGGCTGGAGACACCTCTGTACCCTTTTGAGTTATTATCCTGTCAAAGAGCCTCAAACAAGGATTTGCTGCCACTCCCTTGCAAATGCTTCTGATGGCACTTCTTCATCTCCAGGGTATCTTTCTCTGCCCTGGGTGTAATGCCCCAAGGCCCTCTCACTGTCAGACAGAAAGCCCTGCAGAACCCCAATAAGAGGTCAATACCCTTATGCCCACCTGTACCCAGCATGAGTTAGGCAGGCCTTCCAAGAGGGACAGTAAAATCTCCCTGGTCTTGGTGAAGGGGCTTCTGGCTTCCTTCTTGGACTGGACACTGTATTCACCCTGTGAGACAGAGTGCTGGGCTTTTCTAGACATAGCTGCAGGGCAAAGAGTACAAAGACTTCTTATGAAGCAGGACCAAATCTGGGGTATCCTGTGATCTTATGTACTTCAGGGGTAAAGGATAAATGATCTCCAAAAACTTAATGGATTTCTTTTAAAGAAAAGCAGCAATCCAGACTAATTCTGCTTATCCTGTGTTGCCATATGGATCTATCTGCGGTGACTTAGACATTATATTCTTTATTTACAATACTGTAAAACAATTGACTAATTCAGAGCTCTGCTTCTTGCAGGAAACAATCAAAAGAAAGGTGTCTGACAGGCACACAAGTATTTTCGTCATCCTGTGTGTCATCCCCCCCTCTCTGTAACCTGTGGTCCTTTATCAAAAAAGCAGTCAGCAGATATGTGAATAGCTCTAAACAGTGTATTGGAGGAAGATATAAGCAAGACATTTATCAGCTAAAAGCACTACGACTTTAGACTTCTTTGTCGTCCCAGTTAGCTCAGCCTCATCCTATAGTCCTCCATAGAGGAGTCATTACTAGACAGTGGCTGAGAAGCTCTCATCTGCTTTCAGTTCAGCTATGAAGTGCAGAATCCAAGAAATTATTCCAACAACATATTGTTAGTGCTGTGATGTTGATGTCCCAGTTTGAATTTTAATGTTGGCAGGTACAAGATTTTTGTTTCCCCACCATGAATGGGTGTCCTTATATGCTAAGTAGTGAGGAAGGAAGGAAGGAAGGAAGGAAGGAAGGAAGGAAGGAAGGAAGGAAGGAAGGAAGGAAGGAAGGAAGGAAGGAAGGAAGGAAGGAAGGAAGGAAGGAAGGAAGGAAGGAAGGAAGGAAGGAAGGAAGGAAGGAAGGAAGGAAGGAAGGAAGGAAGGAAGGAAGGAAGGAAGGAAGGAAGGAAGGAAGGAAGGAAGGAAGGAAGGAAGGAAGGAAGGAAGGAAGGAAGGAAGGAAGGAAGGAAGGAAGGAAGGAAGGAGAAATTCAGATGTCTTTTAACTTCCCTGTGAGGTCTAGAAAGTTTCATTACCAGTGATAACTTATCTAGCAAATGTCTGACCTGAATCAGTTTATGCCTCTATTTGGTCCTCTCTTCACTTTAAAAATAAATCCTTCAGCCCCAGTTGAATAAGCTTGCATAGCAAGGGAGATTTAATCCATACCAAGATTTTGGTCAGATATTTTTCAAACACTGGTATAAATTTTTAATTTAGACTTTGATATCCAAACATGCCCAGCTGTAGTCCCTGTGGGGATCCTTCCAGAGGCCTGGACTTTGAACAGGCTCTGCAGCAAGCAGCAGAGACTACTGAAAATTCTGACAGCTGGTGTTGAACTACCAACCACTACAATAAACTGGAAATCAACACATCCTTCCACTTGGAGGGACTGTTTAGAAAGAACTTCTCAAAGGAGAACAAATGGAAATATAGTACATAGAGGCAGGAAATACTGGTGCATTTGTGTCTCCATCCGGGAAATATTCTGGCAATATTCTCAGTAAAGGTATTAACACCTTGAAGCTAGAAAGCAAATAAACACAACTAGATATGGTTTCATTATTTGCTCCATTTTGTTTTTATTTCCCCTTTGCATTGTGAACTTTTGTACACTTTTCTTCAAGATGTGGCCTTCAATAACCATATGTTAACTCTATGGATGCTGACTCAAAATGGATTTTTGTTTTCTTATAGCAAGCCTAAATTTTCTTAGATATCTAAGATGTCACTTCACTGCAGGTTGTAGCCAGCTGCTCCTTTGTGAGAGCAGCAAGTCAGGAACTTTCAACATCTTAAAGACTTTTTCCTACTGCTTGAGGTCCGATACCCGTTAGAAGTGTCAGGCTTTGATATGCTAATATCTGGTCCTACTAGCACAAATTAATGCTTCAGACACAACTCCTTGTACAGTCATTATGGTAAGTTCAGCACAACCTAGCTGACCTTAAAGTTTCACTGAAAAACTTCACTTTGGTTAACAAGGGCAATCAACATCATTGTACTTTGGTTAATTAAGAACTTTTGAATCACTTGGGCTTGAAGCAGGAAAATTTGACTGGGCTATGACAGCTCAAAATTGAGCTAATGTGGGTAAGTATTTTCTCATTGTTCTCTGACACCAGTCTCTGCCACCTTTAGAAGATGGCAGGCTCATCTTCCTTTCTCAAGGACCAAATAGACTGGAGTCCTTCAGATTGGTAACACATTTCATAAAGGATTTCTTAACCTTTTCCCTTCACAATAAAAAGCATTTTCCTCATGGTGCACCACATAATGCATAATGAGCCGCAGAAACATCATTTGTCACTCAGAACACAGACAAAGATATTGCAGGACAGAGGAAAAATATATTAGAAAAATTTCTTCAGAAGGATATCCATCATCTTTTTCTATTGTGCATGACAATTACATGGCGTGTTTCATGATCATCAAATTTATTAACAAAAATAAAGTGTAATAAAAGATATATTAAAAAAAAATCTTTTAACAAACAAGCAGCCAGATGAGTAAGAACACTTTGTTTTTGAAGATGCTGGCAATAAGGAAAGGTGCCAGACTGGATTCCCAGGAGAATGAAATTCTTGTTGCCACTGATTAATGAACAATACAGTATCAGCTTCCCCAGAAAAATGACATCTAGTCTTCTGAGAAGAAACATAAATTACTGCATAGATTTCTTCCTAAAACTGTTGTGGTCTGTTTTTGTGATATGAACTCAACATCTGCAGGAGTGGGACTGTTCACCCGCTCACTTCAGGGGTTCTGAAATGACAAGATATTTCAATAATTATTAGCTTGAGCTGATCTGAAATGATAAAACGTATTTCTGCCTATGATCAAGCCCACAGGTTGTAGAGTACAGTGATTGTGTGGGGTTGTTTTGTTTGTTTGTTTGTTGTTTGGGGTTCTTTTGGTACCTTCAATGGAAAACTGGAAAACCTAGCAAAAATCAATCTAAATCACTTGAGTTTAATCTCTGCTTATTAGGCTCACTAACCATATTTTACTGAAGATTCATGATGTTCTCATGAATCTATAGAGATGTAAAAATTTCAGGTTTGCACAATACAGGAAAATCCCTAGAAGCAAGCCAAAGTTATTAAAAATCTTGTATTGTGGAGAAGGTCAAGAAAATACTGGAATTGGAAATCAAGCTCTCCAAAGTAGCTGACTATATGCAAAGCAGGCAAGTGCAGTCAAAACACTTACAGCAATCAATTGAAGTTGTTGGGTAAAGTTTTTTCCATGTCCCATAAATTATTGAGCAGTTAATTTTGTCTTTGTGCCTGCAAGACATTCTAGCTTTAGGATGACAGCTTTATCCATTAAAGGGAGTGTGGTGACAGCAGTACAGAGAGTGCTTAGGACGCAGGGAGAGAAGACCCATTCTCAGCTGCATTACCACTGAGAAATACTGGGTCATATCAACATCATAATCAATATGCAGGAGTCAATTACAGAGGAAGCACAAGGCTTAAGCAGGATCTCATTATTAGGTTCATGTTTAGTCCACCAAATGGGCAAAATCAATATGAAGCTGAATATCATCTAGGAAATATATAACCATCCACTCTTACCTAACCTTTCTCCTCTTCTTATTCCCTCCTGGACCAGATTCACACATACCTCTTTTGTCTCTTGTTCATATTGCAAGGGCAGTACTCAAGGCATGCAAAAAAAAAAAAAAAAGGACAGGAACAGAACAAACTGCAAAGGCACAATTTGTTTTCAGAGCCAGAGAGACAACCCATAAGTGGTTCCAAAGGTACATTTCTGGAAACAAATATCCATTTGAGAGAAAATCCTTCAGAAACCTGTGTTTCTTTTTCTTCCCCTTTGGAGGATTCAGCACATCAGGGCACTGGGAATATAAGCAGTAGAAAAATCTGGTTTTTTACAGAAGGAGCTAAGATACTATCTGTGTCACTCACTGTCTAGTTTTATATTGTGAGTAGCTCCATGAGTTTCAAAAGAGATGAGGATGCATGAATGGAAACAAGAATAGAATTAGGTGACTTAATACCTTTAATGTAGAAGTGACTTCAGATATTTTATCTGCTCCCTGTGCTTGTTGATTTGATTATTTTTAGTAGTAAAGTCAATGGAAATGAATCATTGCTTTTGCAGGCACAATGTAGATACATGAAATACCCGGTTTCACCAGTGGACAGGCATTTTATGTCAATTTTTTGGCCAGTTGTGATGGCTCCATTTTAAGAGGAATAGTCCCCATTTAAGAGGGGACAGCAGTGCCTTAATATTGGGAACTGAACCTTTCACTTGCTTTGGAGGATGAATTTACCCTGGAAGTAATTATGTCTTTAAGTCCTTGAAGGTATGGGAAATGTATGGGGGAAAATAGCAATTAAGAAAGGTAGCTTCTATAGAGAAGTGTGAAAAGAATGAACAGTGTAATCTGACGAGGCAGTACAAAAGAATGCCTATGGCATATGCTTGTTATGCTAAGGTGAAGACATAAGTTTGGAAAAAAAGAACAAAGAGTCTTTAAAGATAGGACTATGGACCTGCCCTAAAGTCAGATGTAATACTAGGGTTCACTTCCATGGTGCAGGGGCAGACTATCTACTTAGTCTTCAAAGTCATTGTCAAGTGTGACTGTACTGTCAGTGATGACCCTGCATAGGAGAGGGAATAGAAAGTCTCAGTCTCTCCTGCATAGGGATGCCTGAGCATTGGGGGTTCCCCTGAACTTAGACTGAAAATCTCCAGTCTTGGGTGACAGACAATGCTGTGAGGGAATCACAAAACAGGGAAGGTGTTCCCAAAGAACAAACTCTGCTTTGTATCTGGCTTTAGAAGGAGCACAGCCAACTAACTCAGATACAGCACAGACTTAGTCTGGACCATGACAGAAGCCAGTGTGGACTAGTCTGAAGATTCAGGGAGTCTGAAAAACCTCCCATTTCCACCTCTGTGGACAGGAAAGCTGTGTGGTGTGTTGAGGACGTGCATATACCTGGCAGGTATTGTCATCTTCCTCCTTTTTTGCTACCAAGGAGGTAATCAGAAATCAGTGCAAAGCAACAGCTTCAGGATGGAAGAGGTGTCTCCTACAAATTTGAAAAGCAAACAAAAATAAGCTGATGTCAGCCACTCCATGGAACTTTCTCACCTTTGTTTTTATCAAAGAAAAAAATGTGAGAAAAAATTGGCAGTGTAAAGGAATATTGAAAGCATGACATATTTGTCTGTTAAGTATAAATATGAACAGCTATGGTGCTATGGTGCTCGGTTTTAACTCCAGCAACATTCATCTAGTGCCAGGAAACACTAGATTTAGTACCTGAGGGATTGCAGTCTCAAATACCTTCTACATTTTTTTTAATATGCTGCCAAGAATTTAAATTGGTAAAAGCTGGGGACTGACAAAAACTTGATCCCCAAAAGCTTTTCTGGCACAGGTTTATCAGGGAATATGGTACCATTATTTTTATTATAATTATTTTTTTTGGTGGTGGTCAGGGAGATCATTTATAACTCTGTGACTTCTACTCCCACATGTATTTTTTAAAATCTTAAATAAACAAAGGGTTTGATTTTCTTGGTGGCGCTAGGAGCTGTCATCATTTTATATACAATATACCTTCTTGGATTGTAGTAATTTTAACATACTTCTTAAAGGTCAAGAACAGGCAACAGAAGAAAACCTGACTGCTGGGTACATACTCCCTCCAAACCACTACCACCCATCTGGTGCCTCTCTGTTCCAGCGCAGGACGATCTTACAATGTGTAGCAAGGTAAGTGAGGCAGCTCTCTTCAGGACAGTCCTGCTCTCACTGAAGTCAACAACCAGCATGTGTTTTGCAGTACACATGTAATGGGAGCAGGCATTTCACAGGAAAATGTAGGCTTACAAAGGAAAAGCTGGACTTCTGCTGGAGATAATAATTTAACAAAATGACACTTAACCTTTTTTTGATTAATAGTAACCTTTTTATCTTCTTGTTAGATAGAAGATACCTCTGATACTTGAATGGAAATGGAAGTCAATAATCCCTTTCTTATATTGCAGTTGGACTCAAGATAGTTGATGTAAAGTTAGTTTCATCTTACAACGTTGGGTAGGAAAGCAAAGGGGGATCTAATTTGCATGCTGACTGTTTTGGCTGTATCACACGCCTGGGAAATTGCTTTGGTCCCTGCAGTGGAGACTGCAGCGGTATCCTCAGTGCCAGGGTTATGAAGATGAGAAGTGCCCTCAGACTCCACCCTCAAGCTTTTGCAGCTGACCTGCAATTCTTCACATGTCTCAAACAGGCAACTACAAATCAAACTGTTTTAGTGACTTGCTCAAGGTGATATAGCAAATAACTAGAATAGGGAGTGAAAATCACAGAAGTTTCTGATTCCCAGATATATGCTTGTTTCATCAGGTCAGGTTGCAGCCAACAACAACATATATGAAACACAAAGGCAATATATACAATACTATCTTTATGGTCCCACATTGCTCTCAAATGCCATAACCAGATCTCTCTAAATGTGCTTTCAAGTTCATTCAGTAACAATTTATAGGGTTTAGTGGGTTTTTTGTGAAAAGAATTTGTCATCTTGTCCCCCGAGCAGACACAGCAGGGCTTGTGCTGCCTGGAATATCTTCAGTTTTACTATACAATTAGGCTACATCACTTAGGACTTTTTCTGATACCTGTGGTATGGATAAGCTATCCATTCAATTATTTTTCCATGTAGCTCAAAGTACAAGGTAAAATGTCTTCCAACTGCTGGAAAAAAATATTTTCTGTTGTATAGAAGCTATGGAACTTTTGGTCCTTTCTTGCATTTTGCTGTTAAAAGAACAAGCACAATAATTTTCTTATTAAAAGAATTATTGCTTAAGTTTATAGTATGCCTTTTACCTTGAAGGAACACAAAACACTTTTCAAATTGCAGCTTGGACCTGGCAAGCTTCTGTACCCTCACAGCATCCCATTGACTTGAATGATGTTCCCAACACATAAAGATTTCTCCATATGGATCCACTTGCAAATCTGGCCCTCAAGGCACAATTTGTCCCTATGCCAAGAGAATAAAAGCACTTTGAAGAAAGGAAACTTTATACATTTCAGCTCAGAGTTTCCACCTGGGCTTTGTTCCTTGTGGAAGGAGAGGGGTTATGAGCTTCCAAGAGCAATGGGTGTTCTAGGATCTGCTGAAGAGCCCAGCACCAGAGCCCTGTTTCATTCTGGCCCTGCCACAGTACTGCTTTCTGAGTATCCATGTTGCCTTTTCTGCATATCACAGCACAAGAAAACTACTTCTCTTGCACCCTCCTTCCATTCACTTTAAGAGAGTATGCACACTCACACATACACACGGCATGCACTCACCATCCATGGTGGTGAGGAAGGGATTATTCCCCCTGAGCAAGAGGATGCAGTCAGTACTAGAGATGACAGTACTCCAGCTAAGAGTCTGTGCCCAAAGCCTCAACACTGTGCACAATACTCTTCAACAGACGACTGAGCATAATCCCAGCAAAGGTCCCTGAGCAGTGTTCCACAAAACTGACTGAGACCCTGCAACTGCAGAGTCAATACCTTCCCCAATCTCCTTCCCCGAGGTGTAGCATATGGATGAGTGTCCCCTGCTCTGCAAAAGCATAAAAAATTCCCAAGAGCTTCAGAAACAGTGCTCAATCTGTATTATACCCTGTAGAAATTAAATTAGGCCACCCATTGACAGGGTGATTTGCATCCTCCCTTGCAATTTAACTGTCTGAATATTGAGGGAAGTTTAGTTAGCATGTTCAGATTAATATCTCTGCTCACTCAAAAATTGCATAAAAGATCTGGAAACTAGGACACACACTTTCACTACCGTCCAAGCACAGTCCAAGAAAAAGATCCAGACATTTGCACATTGCTTTCTCTGTGCACAGGTCATACATACCCATTAGTACATGCAATTGGTCATACACTAGCATGAACTGCTAAACATTATTTCCTGCAGAAACAGGACAGTTTCTCTTGCAAGTTGGAAACAAATAGGTGCACCTCATGAGTTGGGTGTCTTAAGAGATCTCCAATGGAAGAACTGCGTCTTTAGGATAGAATACTTAAAATTTTACCAAATGAGTTGTAAATTAGCAACATGGGAAACAAATTCTCAGATTTGCTTCTGAACATTTCTTGCAGCAGCTTTTCCCCCCACTAGATGTTTAGTGAATTTGTGGCAACTTGTGGAGTACATCCTTCTTGGTAACATTATTTAACAAAGGGTTTCACAGTGTTCTACAAATACCCAATACATACTTTACCTGTTAATAGGGGCCCTTTGTTACACTGTAGAGGTAAAATACTTTACCAAAACAAATACATAAAAGTGTGTTATTTTAGAATACATTTACATGAAGAAACATGCACATCCAGTTAAATCCCTTGTTCAGCCTTTCTACTTGAAGCATGTGTTTTAATTGCTCGAATGTTTCACATTGTCATAGCTAGCTAGAAGCATCCTAGCTGAATATACTCCACACAATCACCTCAGATCAATGCCGTGGTAGGTCTCCTTTCATCCCTAGTCCAATAACCCCCCTCCAACAACAGAGGTCCTTTGCAGGCACAGGGCCTTGATTTATGTTTAATGCAGCAGTGTTTTTACTGCTTTTGGCACAAGATGTTTGAAAGAGGTGAAAAAGACACACAGGCAAAAACTCTGTTTAGAAAACAATTCCAACATAAGCACCATATGCTTTCAACTCATAGGTTCATTTCCAGGCAAGCCACCACAGCAAGCACAACAATTAGCTCCCTTTTTAGTTTTTTCCCCCTTCAAAGTGGGGGGAGGTTGGAGGAAGCATGGGATTGGGGGTGGGTGTAATTTCCTTCCTATAGGACTTTTTTATTAGGTTTTTTTAAAACTGTTTTTCTTTCCCTCTGCTGGTTTACTGCCTTGTATCTATCTACCCCTCAGGAGTTTAAAAGCCTCAAGTAAGTATTATTAGATTTTTTTAAGTGTATTTTCTGATTTTGTGTGTGTGTGCCAGTGTTAGAGGAAATCAAGCCCTCATACACTAAGGAGCAGACTGGCTTATATTGTTGTTGGTCCACCAGCTTCTGTGCAGGGATTGCAATTCACACCAGCTGGGAATGTGCCTCCATAGTGTCTCATTAACTCCTAAAAGAGCAGACACCAAGCCAATGTTGCACATAACTTTCATATGTGGTCAAATCTTTTGATGTGTGCAAGACTAGATTTTTCTGAACTAGATAAAGAATGCCCAGATTTCTAAAATAAAGGGAGAAGCTATAAGAGGAAAGAACAGAACTAACTAATCAAATTTATCAATTTTGTTACCCCTTTCTCCTGTGATATTGGTGATCAGGATAAAACTGTTAATAACTACACCAAAACAAGGCTTTTTTGTTGAGAAGGTTTTGTCAGGGCACAAGGGAGATCTGGCTTTACACAGGAGTATTGCCACTATCTCTACATAAGCTGGGAAGTTAAAGGCTCCCTAACTTTTCAAATTAAAGTTGCTTTTATTTTTCCAGAAATTCAAAGTCCTGCTGTCAGTGGAGGTTGACAGCATCAGGGACCAAAAAAAAAAAAAAAAAATTAAAAATCTTCCATGTGCTTCACAACAAAGGCAAGGCAGTGCTTAGCCGTGAGCAGTAACTATGATCACTAGACACCTAGAAAAAACACAAAATGTATACAGCAGGTAAAAAAGTACCTACAGCTACAGATTATCCTTTCCTCTAGTGCAAGGTTTGTATCATTTGGTCGAACACTAATGGCTGAAGAGCTGTTTTTTACTTAAATTGTTCAATTAATAATTTAATTATATATAATATATTATTATTATATTATATATAATAATTATTCAATGAATAATTTACCATTTCCATAATCCAGTCAAAGTTTATATTGTTATATTCATTGAGTGTTTTTGCATTGACTCTCAATAAATTATTTGTGAATAATATTTGTGAATAATTTCTAAACTCTCTTGGCTAGCTCCATTGCATGTGGATTCGGGTTTTCCAAGAGTTTTCAAGCTCTTACAACAGTGCTTTTCTAGGGAAAAGGAGTATGCTCTGGGAGCATGTGGAGCCATGTTAACCTTGCAGGTAGATCTACCAAAGGAAACAAAGTTTACACTAAGAATGAATGGGCCTGTGGTGTGAATAGCCCCCTGCATTCCCTCTGCCATGATCTGTACCTGGAAAATATCAGATTCTTTTCCTACGTCTCAGTAAGGGACTTATTAGATACCCTTTCTAATTTAAAAAAATAATTTGTGGAAAAGCCCACAAAAATTCAAATTGAATTGGGGAGGAGAGGAGAGGTGGGAGATCCTGGGAGGGTCAGATAGGATGAAGGAAGAGGTTGAAGGGAAATGTGTGCTTTTCCTTTTTTTTGTTTTATTTATTAAAAGCCAATTGGAAACCCCGAAAGCTAGTGCCAGCAACACCATCTGCCCAGAGATTCCAGGGCACTTTGCAAACATCAACAGTCCTGCCTCTCACAGACAAGAACATCACTAGCCAGGAGTTAACTCAGGACTAACAGCATGCTGGGAGGTTAGTTGGCACGTCTACAACTGAGGTTGCCGTACTATGTGTGATGACTGAGGTTGCCACACTGATGGAGTGGTCTGGTAGGGCACCTAGGAGCTTCCTGCACTAACAGTATCAGCCCTCTTGGAATGTCCTCCTCCAAAGTCCTGCCTGACAGCACAGACCCTTTAGAAAGGATGAAATCAGGTCTGCTTAAAAGATGTCTTGTCTTTTGTGTAGAAGGCTGTGGTAGTCTTTTTGTTTAGTCTTTGTTTTCAGGATGATAGAGATGTCAGCCAAGGGAGAAAAAAGACAAGATAATCCCAAGAGGTGTCACTTCCACCAGTGTGTGATGACTCTGCCAGAGTGCTGTGCTGCACCAGAAACTGTAAAGGGAAAATATTTGTGGTAATAACAATATAACACAAGAAGAAAGAGAGAGAGAGAATTTCTGGAATGAAGGGAATTAGCTGGGGGTCAGGGGTTAGGAGCATGAATGGTGAGGTGGAGGCATAGAAAGAAACCCAGCTGAGCAAAGCATCTTTTCTGGGCTGTTTTTTATTTTAATTTGGGTTTAAATTTTAATTTTAGGGGGGCTTTGTCTTCCTTCACTTGCCTGAAAACTTAGACAGGCAACTCAGGTTTGGAACTTCCCACCTACAATGTCTAATTTAAGATGCAGATCCAAAAACAAATCAGTGCTGCTAGTGCAAGATTAAATTTTCCCATTTCTGGACTCTTTGGCTTTTGCATCTTCTGCCCCTTTTTTGTCCAGTCTGCCCTTCAGTCTGTGTCTGGACAATACTTCATGTTGATTCATGAAATCCTATCAATCCATTTTTTTTTCCTTTTTCCCCCAAAGTGTCAGACTAGCAATCACATGTCTGCCCCATTGACCACAAACTCATATATCCTTCTGCCTCCTCCTCCTATTTCTTCTTTTTCTTTTTTTTTTTTTTTCCCTAGCAATTAAAAAAGTAAAATCTAAGACCAAACAAATCAATGTTTACGGATTTGTAATAAGTTTCCTTCTATTTATTTATTTATTTCCTCTTTAGTCACTAAAGAAGCAGCAGCAACTTGCAAGGAGCAGTTGTTGCCAGAGGGTGAATCATAGCTATATTGATTTGATTATGTAAAAGCTCAGAGGAACCTAAAGCCAGATACAGAAATATCTCATAGTTCAAACCCTGTGGGACACACACTAGTAAAAAAGCAATCTTTATATTGTTCCTGATAAAAGCATCATTAGTTTCCTCACAGTAAAACCATTTCTCTGTTGCTGCAGTATATGGTTTTCCTTTTCTCTAGAATCCACTCAGACATAATTAACGCTCAGTTACGAGGCCTCAGCTTCCCTCCAGAGTGCGTGTTGCAGGGCTGTGGGAACCTGGGCACACAAGCCTGAGAACCTCCTAGTAATTTACTTGTCCCTCTGCACATCAGGGGTCTGTCCCTCCACGGTATGGGACGTGCTGGACCTCACATCCAGCACCCTCCCCTGGCCCTTGGTTTCCTGTCCAGTGAGGCTGCATATGCCTGGCACTTCTGCAGTCACTCAGCCAGAAACTCTTGTCTCTCACTCCCTTCCAGGCTTCATACCACAACAAAGGCATGAAATCACACAAACAGAGGCACACAGATCTACACAGACAGACCTGCTGCCAGCTTGTCACAACAATACCTTCACATCTGTCTTTTTCCACGGAGCTGCTCCTCTCAGGTGCCCCAGCATGGGGGGGGAGCACTCAGGCACCATGGTTGGCTTAAAGGTGGGTTAGAAAAGATGT
The DNA here is from genome assembly GCA_023637945.1 of Phaethornis superciliosus. Taxonomy (NCBI): domain Eukaryota; kingdom Metazoa; phylum Chordata; class Aves; order Apodiformes; family Trochilidae; genus Phaethornis; species Phaethornis superciliosus. The sequence goes on along the minus strand of JAJQWJ010000004.1, from coordinate 31,970,062 downwards.
AGGGGCAAGGAGTTTAAAGTAAAATGCTACAGAGAGATAAGACTATACAGTTTTACTCCGGTTTCCACTATCCATATGAATAAAATCTAGCCAGGATGAAACCAGAACAGACAAATTTATTTTTAGGTTTTTCTGTACATAGTGAAGGGAAAATATTATCTGCCTTTCAGGAACCTATCCTGGTTGCACATGCTTTAATGACAGAAAAAAATACATATTGTGAGTCAATCTACTTCACACACCTCTCGTTCTTCCTTACTTACCAATTCCAGGCTTCTTTGGCTCAATTAAAGGAAAATGCCAAAGAATTTAAATATCCTGGGTTTGAATCTGCAGACATTTAATAGACAGACATGGTACAGCTATGCTACTATCTAAAACAATAGTTTTTTCAGAGAGGAAAGCTTGTGTAGGTGAGAGAAGGGAAAGGAAAGGAAGAGTCATTTCAAAAAAATGCTTGCACCTGTCTTCTCTTCAAATCAACGTGAAGATTCCTCAAGGAAACTTTAAGACATCTGGGAGTTTTGCTGACAATTCTGAAGGATTCATACATGCACAATATAAAACAATGCCAGAAAACTCCAAATGTTCAACTGAGATGATTTTAGAGAGGGATTTTAAGTACCTGCAAAAGTCTTTAACCTAATTACAGCATCACCAACATAACAATGGTTTCCATCTCACCCTCTTGAACTGCCCAGCAACAGGGATTCCTATTAATCACCAATTATCCCTATTTTTGTCTCTCTCTCTGAGTCCAGTTCACGTGTTTTCTTTCTTAGAGATGTCCAATTGGCTGCAATGCTGCCCTGCCTGGCATACCCCTTGAACTCTTCACAAAGTGCCACATAGCTGCAGAGAGACTAAAGCACAAAATTTAGGAGGCTTGTAAAACTAAGTCTGCTGAGCACTTTGCATAGCTAGTGTTTAAGAGGAAAGGCTGTTCACATAAATTATTTATTCACCCTACCATTTGCAGTGATTTTTTTCCTTATCAACACAGGAATAACTCCAGTGTTTTTAGGTCTTTACACCTGCCTCTGCAGCACCCACAAAGGTAGGCATGGGACTACATAGCACAGCAGGTGCAGTATGGCAATCTGCCTGACTGATCACCTTGCTGGAGTAGAAGACATCGCTGTTCACAGCTACATCTGCCTCCCACTGTAATATAGAGCTGAATCCCAAAGAGTGCTGAGTACCTTCAGTCACATGGAAGCCACAAAATACTGTCCTCAGCAGTGAGTGCATAGTCTTGGAATGTGTTTTAGCACAAAACTGAGAAAAATCCTATTAAAAGAGGGCTTCAGGTGTCACAGAAGTCAGTTATTCATCCCTCTTTTCTTTATTAGTATAGGAAGCTTTTAAGCTAATATTAAGTGCACAGTGACATGGTGGCTTTAATCTGAGTTCTGAACACACATAGGTAGTTGGACCACATGAGTTAAGAATCTCCTGATACACCTGTGTTCTTCAGTAGTTTTACCGATAACTTAAGAGAAGACAGCCTTTTGCATGACCTTTGCAATTTGAATGAATTGCTAGCATGGCTTGAAGCACTACAAGTCTGCCCAAGACAGCAGTAGATATCAGTTATCCCCCGCTACCCCCAAAAAAAGAAAAGTATATAAACTTGACACCTTACTTCTGTCCAAGAAGACCTGTTTAAATTTAGGGATAATGTGTGATCTGAACAAATTTTATGCTCAAAAAACCTAGAGAATATCTGGGTTCATCCTCTCCAGCTCCTCAAAAACTTTGACCCAAAAGCAGGAGCTGACATACTCAAAAACAAGGCATGTAAGAAAACCTTGTGTGAGATATAGTAAAAACAAATGCTTTTTAAGCAAATGCTGCAATTTTGGAGTAGCTGACACACAAGTTTGTTTTTAATAGATTTACTGACTGAAATACTCTTTAATTAGAATGGTTTTAATTAGGATTCACTTCCATACATTATAAGCCACAAAGCCAGATTCCACCTTAATTTATCTGAAAATATCAGCATTTCTGTTTTAGAGAACATTTGTGTTATTTGTTCACTGGAATTAAGCTATTCTGATTGTCTTTCTTCTCTATAGCAGTCTGGAGCTATTTTTCTGTACATAACCCAAACATCAACAAGAGCGTCAAAGAAAACCTGGGGGTAAAACCACCAGCGTTGTCAGAATTACATGACTGCTAAATGTGAACTTTCATTTTTATAAGATTTTGCAACTCAGAATGTGGCTAAACACAAATGGTTAACTAACACCCATATGTTATGTTTTGGTTTTTGCTGTGTACATCCATTCATCAATAAACCTTCCTTTTACAAAAGGTGTTCTCATATTGCAAAATGCTCAGCTCATTGGCTTATTCTCTGGGAGAATTAATAAACCCCTGAAAAATTGCTGTGCACAACAGCTTTAGTAGATCTGTCCGGTTGCTTCCCAGTCTCTAGCCCTCGAAAATAAAACAAACTCGAAGTATAAATCAAGGCCAGTGAAATGAAGGCGAGTCGCACATCACAGAGAATGATTTTATAGGTGGAACGTGGGCTTGGTAATTTCTAGAATAAATTATTGTGTTTTACAGGATGCAGCTCCATTTACACACTTCTAGTTACAAAGACTTAAAAATAAAATCTTAAGCCCTGTTACAGGCTGATTTCAACATTCCTAATTTTTTTTTTCCAGGCAGCTCTCAGTGTGAAACATTTCACTGACAACGTGCCAAGAAATCCCTTTCATTAAAATAAACATTGATACACATGTTGTGAAGTTATCTCACTTATAATATCAATGATCTTTAATAGAGTTGTTTTATTACCAGAATAACATTTCTGTCTGACAAGTCTGGAGTCAATATTTAACTGATTTAGGTCAGATTTAGCAATAGGATTTTGCAAAAACCTGGCAAGGCTAAATTCTTACTGCAAACTCGTAAGTAGGTTTACAGATTACAAAATGAGCATTTTCATAAATATGCATGTCTCATAAATATTTGAGAAAAAAATGAAATGAGATCCAATATCTAAATGATTTTCTAATTAATAATTCTTTTGATAGGGCACTGTTGGATACATATTGAACACATGAGAAGAAAGAGAAAAAAAGAGAGAAAGCAGGAAATCGGGAAGGAAGGAAACAAAGGAAGAAAGGGAAAAAGGAGACAGGAAATGAAGAAAACAAGGAAACAAGGAAAGAAGGAAGAAAAGGGAGGGAAGAAGAAAAAGGCAGATGGATAGACTTCTCTATTGAAAGAGTAGCAACATTTTTTAATCCTACTTTTCCAGTTAAAGTTTGAAAATCAGTAAAGAAGACCCTTTAATCTCATCAATATTATATGAAAGTCCTCACATGTACAGCCTGTTGCACTTGAAAGATTGCTGTTTGATTCCTGGCACAGTTGGGGTCCAGGGCTTCAGGCAGCAGGACTGCATGAATTTAAGAACACTTTCTACTTGAGGAAGTGAAAATCCTGAGGAAGAGGAGGTCAGGGAAGCATGCTGATGATGACCGATTGGGCACAGCTGAGTTTCAGCTTTGAATGGAAATCCTACATTGGTTGCTGCAGCTATAAATGTCAGCCTGAATTACTGTAGTTAAAGAGTATAAAAGTGATTTACAAGTGGGTCTGTAAAAAGCAAATGACACAGTCACTCTACAGATAATTTTGAGTTCTATTTCTTGAAATTTGCAAATATTTTGATGGATATTTTTTTTGACTGAGCAAAGAAATCCCTACCTTTTAGATGAATGATCACTGCCTCTGGAATTTGAGAGGTGTATTATTTTCTTTATATTGTTTCCCATTGAAGAGGTTTTTATTATCTATATAGAGAGTAGGACAATGGCCAATCACCACATGTAGCGAGTGTTTAGAAAGTCAATTATTGGTCTGACTAGACACCCAAAAATATTTAAGAATTAAAAGGAAGACACAAGCAACTGTAGTGTCCTTTGCACAGCTTTAAGCAGTTACACTAATGATGTGGTGGGGAGATGTTCTCCCTCTCTTAGCTGGCATGGTGGAGCCAGAGATGTACCTGTAGAACAGGGGACTCCAACTACTTCTCTTTGGAGCAAACAACAGAGATATGATTCCTAAATTGGTAGCCCCGATCCTGCCCCATTACTTGAGTTGCAACAGGATCTTCACAGTCCCTAGCCTCACACTCATCATTCCCATACCTAGGAAATCTTGCCAGAAGTACAAAATCCATAAAATTGATTGAGAAGCATGTCTGTGTTGAATCTGAGTCATCTTTCTATGATTGTGATTTTCAACTAAACTGAACTCTTTTGTTGACATACACCAGTACCACTACTTAGGAAGTTACTGTACTTGCTCACACATGCAGTTATTGACTACAAGAAATTTCTGCCTTTTCTGCATACCACATAGCCTTCCTCATCTGTTCCCTGGTGGAAAAAGAATCTGCAGTTTTACTTAGATCCACTCAAAGATTACAGCTTCTTCTGCATTTTTCAGAATAGTTAAGAGAATGGGTCTCTTTCCAAAGGAGTGCTGTTAAAGATTCAAGAAATCATATTAAGTCTCTGTTCCACATATATATCAACATGCCCAGCAAAATGCCACCAGGGTGCATTAAAAATAAACAAGAGATAAGAGAGGAGTCCGGATATTACTCTTTTAGGGAATTTTAGTTAAGGAGTTCAGAAAAAAACTCTTACCTTCATGGTTTGGGAAGAAATAAAACCTTTGCAGGTTACTGCGGTTAACAAGCTTAGCATTTATGTGACAGACAGGGGCAGGGAAGCATCTGAACTCACCAAAGTGACCAAGTATTTGCCAGGCTCAGGCCAACACCCCTCCTTCATTATGAAATATTAATCCAGCTTTTCAAGTAAAAGCCAGAAAAATTATTTCTATGAATTGTGCCAGTGCAAAGATAACAACTGCTCTACAAGGAGATTGCACACGAAATGTTAGCAGCCTGGATCAAAAATCATTATATCACTACAATTTAAGATGGCCAGGTTTTGTGAACACGAATGTGCCTTTGCATAATTTTAGAGATGCAAATTTAGTGTACAATTTTGATCATTTAACCTGTGGCTGTAAGTGCTGACTTTTTAATGTCCTAACAAAAACAAAAAGGATATATTTTTCCGTATAGAACTGAAAAACAGTCTGGGCTCCGAGAAAGTTGCAATATGGCTCTCCTAAATTTCCCTGACCAAAAGACGATAATATGTGTCTTGCTTTTTTGTCTCACCTCCACAGAAGTTGAAAAATTTACTTCTCACAGTTCCCAGTAAGCGGCAGAAACTTATCACTTAGATGCTACAGTCAAAGGCATTTTACAAACTCTTAGGTATATTATTTACACATTAAGAAGAACAGTGAGGTCCTAAAAGCAGATTCAGTTGTATTTTGAATAAATAATAGATATTTTGGATTACAAGAAATCAATCAGAAAAAAAAATAATAGCAATTACAATTGGCTGTACACAGAGTACTGCTGAAGAAACTATGACAGAACTTAAGTGAGGATAAAAACTGAGGCACTGGAACCTGGCTGAAACAAAAGCTAGACTGAAAAGTTATATGAAGAAAGTTTCTGGAAGGATGGAATTGAGGGAGCTTCATTCCAGTCACTATCTTCTCCAACCACTGAACATAAAATTTGGATATTAAAATGAGCAAAGTACTAGATTTCTCAGTGGAACTTTTTCCATAGACTGGAAGAAATGGAAATTTTGTTTGCATTAAGGTATATATGATTTTTATGGCTTGTGTGGAATAAAGTCATGAATGCATAATTCATGGCAATGAACAAAGCAGTGTCCTCAAAGCATCTGCTACTCTTGCAATTGAAATAAATAGGATCTCAGGTTACTGTACTCACTAGTATCAAACAGGAGAAATGTCAGTGGAATCCCTGATTTTCTTTAATCCACTAAAATTTCTCAAAAGGGAGAAAAGAAATAGTAATCAAATTTTCCATTATAGTGTGTTAGAAGATTCAAATCAGTTATAGGGTATGCAGAAAAATTGGAACAAAATGTATGAGATTTTTGACAAGTAAATACAAAATTGGTGTTAATCACCAGAGCAAAATGAGCCAAATAAAATCACCATGCTCAACATCTATCAAAGGTAGAAACCTTAATGACAAAACCATCCCAAATAACTGTAATTGTCTTTTTTCTTTAACAATATAATCACCAAAGGGGTTCAGGAAGTCTGAATAAAGGTATAGAGTTTGAAGTACCTACATAAATATCAACATTTCAGCTCAGGAAGCAAAATTTCTCTGTCATTACATTTGTAGGAATAAACTGAAGACCTTTAACTAATACAAAATCCATATAAAAAATTAGTTTATAATTACAGAAAAAAAAAAAGAACAATATACCAAACACTTGCATGTTACCATTACAAATTGATATCAGCTCTTTACCTTTCCCTCTTCAGGAAGAGAAATGTGAAGCTGATAAAAGGCAAATATCAGAAAAAAACCCAAATATTATGTGCCTGAAGAAAAAATAAATATTTGTCAGAATCTTTTACTTACATACTTACATGAAAAACCAGAAGGCTAAGATACTGTGTACAGATGAGGTGTCCCCCCCCAGAAACCTTTTCTGATCAAATGAGGGCTTTTTGTAAGGGTTTCATTATTATATGTCCTTGAAAATTCTGGGTCTAGGGAGCTGCAGAGGGCATGCAATATTACTTAATAACACCTGAATCATATATTAATGTATTGATCTACCACATGTGTCATTCGTACAGCCTGGTGATCAGTTTAAAGCAATAGCAGACAGGATTTCTGTTCCAAATTGTGATGTTCACTTGCTATGGGATATGAGGACAACCCCTTACTTATCTGTGATAGGGGTGAAATGAAAAGACTTACTTGGCTCAACAGATTTCAAGCAGTCTGAAGGAGTGAAGAGGCAATTATCGGGTGAAATATTCAATACTTTCTAATCTTGGTAGATATTCGAATAGCTCCCAAAGTTACACTATTTGACTGTCTACAGTGCATAGATGTTATTTCATCTGTTCTGACAAGGAATTTATATGCAAGCCAATACAGGGAGCACACCCTAAAACAAAGGAAAAAAAAAAAAAAAAAAAAAAGAAAAAGAAAAGAAAATCTACATAAAGAAATAATAGGAAAACACATGGAGAAATCCAAGCCAAATGAAAATTAACTTTAAATGTTTGCACTCTGCAGTATATCGTGTTCACACAACCAATTAAAAGAAATGCCATCTCGTTTGGAAAATATCTATTGATTTCCCAGTTCATCAGATCAGCTTGATGTGTCCGGCAATGGCTTCTATGACATCATCAATATTTTTCTATTTAGAATAATGACTTATTTTATATGCCAAGAGCTATAAAAAAGACTATATACATATATTTCTAAGGACATCAGCTTAAAAACCATCTCAATTTCCCCCCTTAACACACAATATTTTTTATCCACCTTTTAAAAAAAATTTGGATCTTCCCATGAGATTCATTTATAGAACTCAGTAAATTTGTTTAGTTTATAAACCAACCTCTAAATCATGTTCCCCCTATTAGATGCTGTTGCTTTGGCTTGGGTTTGAGGTCCAAATTACATACATTTTTCTTTCAGAGTATGCAGAGCACATTTCAGAGAAATCCTCACAGCCCTGCCACCCTCCCCCTTTCTTCTTTTGCAGCCTCCTGTATCTTTTAACCTTCTGGATTCCAACTGCTATATATTATCTCTAGATCTTTCTACTGAGTCAAAAAGGCATCCATTTAGCTATATGTTTATTCTGTTCAGTTCACTCATCTATGTTTTTTAAGCTACGCATACAGCTGACTCTCAGCCCAGTTTCTAGCAATGGAAAGGAATATTTTTATACCCTGGACATCAGTGTGCCCTTAATCAGAACCCCCCATAGGGCCAATTGGCAAAAATCAAGCAAGATCTGAGCCAGGAAGCAGAAACAAGACAATTTTGACATCTAACCCCATGTAATTAGTTCTTCTAAGATTCTCACTCTGGAAATGGGGGAAGCAGAAGAAATTCCTTGTCTTCTCCATTCCTTTCCAGCCTACTCAGAACAAAGGCACCCAAGTTCCACTGAGACACCACTTCACTGTAACCCAGGATGTGAGGCAGTGTAGAGAGCCTGGAAACCTCCTTGCAGATGGAAGTGCAGCAAAATGGAGTGGCATTGCTACTTTCATATAATCCTAGTTTGGTCTACATTTAACAATTCAGCCTGTTTCAAAGGATATGTCCCATGGGGCTTAGTGCTAAGCAGACTAAAGCAGCGTTTCAGTTCCTTGCAGTAGAGCTGAGTGACATGGAGCTTGCTCTTTGCCACCCACAATGCCATCACCTGCTCAAACTCCGAACTGGGGCCCATCACAGCGCTTTGAATAAACAAAAAAACCCACAAAGCCCCAAACCCACTAATTTATCACCACTTCAGTAGTTCCTGGAATGTGGTTTGCTGACCTCTGGTGGTTATCAAAGCTACTATAGAGTGTTTGCTAGTCAGACCTGGCAAGTTGAAAAGGAAAATTTATGAACTCCTAAAGCATGTGCAGCCATGGTGTTAGACGGTGAGAAAAGCTGAAGATTTAAATCCCAAAGTTCAGGAGCTCCTGCCCTCTGCTGCAGGCAGATTAAAGTGTAACACTCATTCCTGTACTGATACAGATTTGTATCATTTTACCCAGGGAAAAGGCCTGAAGGCAGTCATACAGCAGTAGCATCTTGTGTGTCGTGTAATGTAACCTGGAATGCTTCCTTTACTCACACTGCCTGCGTGGCCCAACACTCCTACCCCTTATCTGGCCCTTTGTCCCCAGAGAAAATCTCTTATACCTTCTGATGCTGGGCCCAGGGAAAATGCCTGCAGAGGCAGGTGCTCAAAACCATTGAGGCATCAGAGCGGAGACACCATCCCTGTCCTTTGCAGGCTTGCCCCAGGGAAACACTTGGGTAAAGAGGGTAAAGCTCTTCAGTTTTGGGTCTAAACTCCTGTTTTGAACATATCTTTGAAAGTAAGTCTGAAGTGAAACTGAGTGAACAGGAGGGTGTGCAGAGTCTGGGGAGAGCTAAGTCCCAGACCTGCCTTCAACCAGCAGAGACTTGCCCCACTGTTCCTGACCACCCTCCTCATCACACACTGCTCAGCAACTCAGAGAGCAGCCCAAGAGTGCATTAAAGTTATCCTCTGAGGATAAAATAAAAAAATAAAAAAAGCAAGCCCTCCATCTCAGACATTATTAAAGTCTGCTATGAGTCATGTTTGTCCTTGGTTATATTCCTTCCAAGGAAGTGTTTTCCTCTGCCCATGGAAATGTACGCTAAATATAAACACAACTTTCTCAGTGACATTTCGGCAGTTTAATGACTATACCATCTTCAAGGACACTTTCTGTTGTTATGTGCTGGATCCAGATTGTTCTATTTGCCTTTTTCTGACAGAATAGTGGCTAGAACACACTATAGTCTATTTGAGTCTGAAATAATTTCTGGTTACATGACTGCCTGAAATTTTCCATTTAATAAGTGACAAACATTCTCTCCTTTTGCTTGTAACCAGTCAACATGCATTACCCTGTTGAACACTACACTGTCTTATCTATTTTTCTAGCTTTGTCACTGATCCCCTGAGCTCCGTAACTGCTGGCACTGGTCCTCATCGTTTGTTGAGATTACACTGAATTAGCTAATAGACACAATACCACAAAGGAGTCTAATGAATATCCTTTTAAGATCAATCTTCTGTGCCTCCAAATGGCTTTTCTTAGTCCAATCCTGAATTTGTTGGGAGGGATAGGCCTCTGTGTTAAAAAATAAAGTGACAGATGCTCAAGAGCAAGTCTGGCATAACATGCTTCTGGAAGATGAAAAACCACATCTACACTAACTGTGCAACAAATTACATTAAATTCAGCTTTATGTTAAAGCAATATAAAAATATTTTGTGAATATGGCTTTAGGATGAGTGCCCTGGCTTCTTTTAAACTATTCTTTTAGACTGAGTTCGTTAAGAATCAATGGAATGCCACCATTAGAGATGACTCTTGGGACAGATGTTCATTGCAGTTAGTGCTTAATTCTCTTGTGTAAGCAGGTGTAGGCTGGCATTTTCAGTGTCTGCCTGGTGAGACAACAAAACATTTCTTTATTAGGGACTGAAATTTGTACTCTGATATGTGTGAATGGCTCCCATTGAAGTAAATAAAAATGTCAATTAATTATTTAGCTTAGTTACAGGGGTATAACTAGAGCATTAATGAGAAGAAATTAAAATAAGAAAAATTTTGATTGATTATCAGAAGAAAATCCCAGGCAGTGAGATTATTTATAGCACTGGAGCGTATGTGTGGTTTTAAACATGTGATTGATACTGCTTTCTTTCTTAAGGTTGCATACATGTATATTTCAGTCCTTGAACTGGATCTAGAAAACACTGCCCAGCATCATAATATTAGACAGTGGAATGATTTCTCAAGGGAAGAGAACACTTGGGAACATTTAAATTAGATTGGAGAAACATCAGGAAATATAGCACAGAAATCAATTCCACATTAACAGAAAGATATAGTGGTTGATCTTTATAATCTCTCCATTCCACATAGTGTTTATGGATCTTATAGCTTATTTCCAGATTTGGATCATATAGCTTATTTCCAGATGCACAATATGGAGGTCTGAGGAGGTCTGAGGAGGTGAAAGGAGGTAGAGGTAGTTACTTTCATTAACTTTGTAGGTAAGCCAGATATATGCCACCATGTAGTAGCTAAATGCTCCTGCTGCTTACCACAGCCAGTAATCTCCTATATGGAAAGTGTCTAGAGCCTACAGAACATGGTTTGCCACATCCTTGTCAGGATAAGAACAGATAGATTAAGCACGTCGAGGCAGTCTTATTGTACAATTTGGGGTATCCCTCGAGTGCAGGATAAACAGTGCATACACCCACTGTTGGAAAAGTCTGATATCAAATTAAGGTGGCTCTGTGTGTTTCCATGCTGTGCCTGCAGACACAAAGGTGAGCATTGCCCTTCCTGTGAGAGTCAGCCAGACTGAGTCTGGTGATAATCTGGATGGTCCTATGTTTAAATCACTACCAAGGCACACAAACAAACAGGGCAGCAGTCCCACAGGTGTGTAATTTAACTCCATAAACTTTGCAGTGTGCTGCCATGAGATGCACAACTTGTGCAGCCTGGAAAACCAGAATACCATTTTTTTTAAAGTGATTCCGCTAACCTCATCTTCAGCAGAGAATCTGTATATCTTTGTCATAGAATGTAACATTAAATTTTATGTCCTTATTGTACAAAAGGTGAAAAATCACAGATGCAGAGGGTAATACGTGAACGCTATAGTGCTCAAAACTGTTCCACAAATGCATACACCACAGCAGCAGAAATGATGGCAAAGCCTTTATGTTCTCTGATAATACATTGCTTTGAAACACTGCTGGCAGACTCCCTTGCTCTGCATCATGTCACTCAGAACAAGGAATGGGACAAAGACTCTCTGCTTCTCAGTTCATAGACATGTCATACAATACAACAAACCAGCTTTGTAAAGGTGTGCTGAATGAGGCTCGATGCCTGCAAGGGAAATTTAATTGGATTTCTTTATATGTTGCAACAATCCGATGAAAAATTACGTAAGAATAGCATGATTCAATTTCAGCATGCACTTGAATAATAATATTTTTTAAAAGAGAGAATTCTTCATGCACACACAGAAAAAAAAGGTAGAAATGAAAACAACCTAAACCAGCAGTTTTCAACCCAAATAGACTTCATGGCCCAACTTTATTCACAACATCACAGACATTGTGAGGGTCATTGTCCCAAGTTAGAATACAAAATAGCACAAATTATAAGCCATTTCATGTGAATATACAGGCTTTCACAGCTTCTGGGTTTGACTTTCTGGAAGAATAATAGTGTATTTCCTTCTGTCCCCATACACTGAATGAAAGTGACTGAGAAAATAAAGGAAACTAAAATATTGCTTCATCCAGCTATCAAGTGCACATCAGTGAATAATGATGAGTTCAAGCGTTGCAGGTTTGAGTTGCTTGGGTGTAACTTAAATATTTCCGCAATTCTCTTCATATTTTACATACATTTTTCACATTATGTACTAGCCAAATAAACCCAGTCTTTGGATTTTTTTAGGTTTCATGCAAGGCATTTATAAGTGCCTATGTGTGTGTGTTTATGCAGACAGCATACATGCTCAGTCATTATAGCTAGATACTTGATAAAAAGTGGCACTGTTGATTTCTGTTACATCCAGATTGAGCAAATTTTTAATCCTATGTTAACTTCAGATAAAGTTGCAAGTATAGTTTTTGGTGTATTTAATGTGAAAAGTAATTTTGCATTAAGTTTTAACTGGTTTGTCTTTCTGTAGTGTGTCACAGTGCTGCCCTAGGATTTTAAAGAGGCCTGGGAATGAAAACTTTTCTCTTAGCCTGAATCTATTAACCAATATTTCGTTAATGTAAAAAGACGGTCTTTGTCACGGTATGAGGTGACACCTGGGGATGTCTTGTCCCTTGCTCATGAAAAGAGCTACAAAGGAGGCATGTACTAAATGCAGAGGGACTAACATGAGGCCAACATCAGAGAGCAGCTGCACCTCTTCCATGTCAGAGCCTCCCAGCCTTGCTAGACAGAAGGCAGTGAGGGCAGGATGATATAATTCAGCATGGAAAAAGGAGTTTTCACTTCTCCAAGGTGTTCCCTGATGGCATTCCTATTCACCCAAGAAATTCAGAACAGGATAAACAACTATTTTCACATCAATTTATACACTCTTTTCTACATAAAATACATTTTTTCCAGCTGCCTTAAAATCTGATGACATTCTTGATTTTTTTTGTTTTACATGGTGCGTATTTTGGTGTTCTGTTAAGGAATCAAGATTAACCAGCAATTTCTGGTAAGCCCATGCCTTGAGACTGTCTTTACTTGATAGGAAAAGGTGTGATATACTCAGGGAATAAAGTCCAAGCTCTATCAGAAAACAGAGGCTCAGTTATTCAGATTGTCATATAATATATGGCAACCACTACCCAAGTAAGAGGTAGTGAGGTGTAACATTTAATGAGTATGGAGGGGTGAGGTGATCTGGGCATTTCTTTTTCACTGGATTTTTACTGCTGTTTGAAAAGTTCTGTGGCCAAAGGTTGTTTTTCTATTTGCTTCTATTGGTAAAAGGTTTGAGGGATAGCTTTGTGTGCAATTTATGCATGATGGGGAAAAGCAAAGCTAAATTGCCATGCTCTTCTCTGAGCTACACTGTAATGACCAGATGTATGTCAGTGATTCACCATGGAAGAGAGGCTACCTGATGAGTGTTGGATCTTAGAGAGGAGTCTGTCCATAGCATGCTGGGGAGCTGAGGTGGGAGAATGCCACAAAGGGTGGAACAGGGCCTGTTTCTGTGTGAGTGTTGGGTATGCTCTTTAGGCATGTGTAATCCTCTATCTACTGTTCCTGAATGCCATACCAGTGTGCAACACCCATTTGGTCAACATTACTATCATTCATTTGGTCAACATTACTGTAACTACTGCTGTCTGTTTGGCATGTCTGTGAATTCTTACTTCAGCCTGTTTGGAAGATTCATTCTACAGATGTTTAGCTCTCTGTTAGATTAGGGGAGAAGGTTAGGTTTTAACAGCAGTTCCCAAATACACCAAGATAATTTCACATTTGCCAATATTCTCAGACATGCTCCTAGGAAAAGCTTGGAAAATATGGGGATTTTCTGTTGTAGTTCTTTTTCTGTTTCTAGAATTTACATCCTATTTTAAATTAAGTTTAGCTGCTTAAAATTTTATACATTTTCCCCTCTAGATTTTGAATCCTATAGTTTCCTTTTAAACACACAACCACATTTTTGGACAAAACTGTTCTGGTCTGGAAAACTCAGCTAAGTGTTGTGGGGTATTATGTCCTTGCTGCCAAAAAGAACTTACTGAAACGTGAGGTGAAGGAGAGTTGGCCTTTAAAGCTTGATATTGTCCTACAGATATGGATACAAATTTTGCCATCAAAATTCATGAGTCACCACTTGGCCTCATAAAGCTCAGAGCTTTCTAGATTTAAAGTCTGAGGACTTCTGGGTTTGATTTCTTAATGTTTTATTTAGAAAATTATGAGCAAAGTCAAGTCCTTTCCTGATCTAATTCTGTCTTTAAGAACATTTATCATCAAGCAGGGATTGCTGACGATATTAACATACATATCCCCCAAACTTTTATCCACATTGTGACTCTCAAAGTTACTGTTTGTTACAAAGTACATGTTATCCTATTAATGTCAAAGAATAATCCATTTAAGCCCTTTCCCTCTTTTAGGAAGGTAGAATATGGGTGTCCATTTGTCTTTGTTTGGCATGGCAGCCACAATCTGATTGGAGGGTAGATCTGTAAGTTGACAGTATAATAGTTTTCTGTATAAATACTGTCATGAAAGCAAAGTGTACAAGAGAAAGAGTCTGTGTCTGATGACTAAACAGATCTAGCTTGTACAAAGCAAGCATTTACAAGTTAATTATATTTGCGAAAGGTTTCATCAACATCCCAACTTAAAATCTAACTCATGCTCTTGAAATGGAATTCCTCTTTGTGTTGTTTCAATAGCATAGACTTTGTTATTCTAGTTAGCATTATGTCAATGTTTCTGTGTAACTAATGCTCATTTTTAGATGTTTAAGACTAGGATATGTTAATTCAGAGGGAACTCAAACTGAATGGACAAAAAAAAGAAAAATGAAACAAAACTCCCAATGAAATTCTTTGACATTGCTTGCAATATATGTAGCAACAGGGGAAAAAAATAAACCTTCACCTGGTAACCATTTCTTTTTTATTTTGCCAAAATGTTACTGTAGCTGATTTTAAGTTAGGCAAATGTACCTTACCTGACATGTGCTTTAGCCAGAACTGGTGATTAAAGACTAATAAGCCTTTTTCTTTGTTGTCAGCACAGATGTGTTCCTTGGGTCAATTGCTTTCTCCTCCTTTACACCTTTCATTTTTCTTTCAGTAGCAGAGGAAAAGAAGTAGACTGTGAGAAGTTCGGAGGAAAAGTGCTGAAAATTTCAAATTTTCAATCCCTTCCATTTTGGCAGCTCCACTGGATGAAAAACAGCAGGGGTGGTAGTGGGAATGCTAGGCAGACCATCAGCTCCTTTGGGAGATGAAGGTGCACACCCAAGTAGAGGTCAGATTGTGCTCCCAGGCCAGGATGTCTTAGCAAACTGCAAAGACTTTGAGTAGTTTCCCCTTAGCCTCTGCTCATTGTTTAAATCAGGGAGAACTGAACCAAAGCAAGGAGACAAACCCATGATTTCAAGGAGAAAGCTAGTGAAGTTATGTTTGGAGTATCCCCATAAGGATGTCCAATACTAGTAGCATCACAGACAATAGCAACATACCCTGAGACAGATGGAATATTTTGTGGAATTTGTCAGATTAGCCATGTAGTCTATAATATATGAATAACAGTGTTAAATTGTTCTGAGGCTTACTGGTATCCATAATACTGACCTTCCCTAAACTCCAAGACACAGTGCATCAGCTTGTGCTAGCTTCTGAGACCTCTCTGGTAACCACTTGAGAAAAAAATAATTGCCATGGACCAGGGACCATACTGAAAGAGTGAAACACTAGTTCGTTGCCTTGAAGTGTTTCTTAGCAATATTAATTAAGTAATGAAGATTCACTAATAAAATCTACACCTCAGGGCTAGATAAGTCCATGTCTCAGAGTTCTCAGTTCAAATGACAGTAATTCTGATATTATCTTCCATATAATCTACTTGGTAGTAGGCTGTTTCTCCTTTAAAGGTAGAGGAACTAGACAGCAAGAGACACACACACACACACCACCACCACCCCAGTTTGACTGCAAGATTCTGATGCAGAATCATTACCCAAAACCAAAATAGAGGAATACCAGAGCTGGAAACATGGGATAATACCGATTGAGAAATACCAGGGCACTGCCAGGCCATGCAGAGACACAATTAGAAAAGCAAAACCTCAGTTTGAACTGAAATTGGCCAGAGATGTCAAAACTACCAGAGTTCTTCAGGTATATAAACAACAAAGAGAAACAGAAAGAAAATACTGGTCTGCTCTTAAACAGGAGAGATGAATTAGTCAACAACAACAATGAAAAAGTGGAGGTTTTCAACTCCTGCAACTCTTAGGCCCCAGGACTGGAGAATAAAAATCCATCTGCAAACTTAGACATGCAATTGGTGAAGGAAGAGTTGGCATAAGAACTATTTTATGAGCTTGACTCTTACAAATAAATGGGCCTTGATTAAACCCTTAACCAAGGATGTTAAGTAAACTGACTGATGCTTTGAGGCCACTCTCCATAAACTTTGAGAACTCATGGAAATTACAGAACATCCCAGATTACTTCAAGAAAGCTAATGTCACTTTCCTCTACTAAAAGGGCTTAAAGGAACCCTCAGGTAATTATAGGCCTATCAGCCTTACTTCATTCACTGGGACAGTTACGGAATAAATGCTCCTGGGGACTATCACATGTCAAATGAAAGATTATTAGGAAAAGCCTGCAAAGATTCATCAAGGGCAAACCACGCTTGACAAACCTGATTGAATTCTATGGCAAAGATGCTCAGTTCATGTGGGGCAAGGGGTAGACATTGTCTACCTGGATTTCTCCAAGTCATTCATATAGTTCCCCACAGCCTCCTCCTAGAGAAACTGGTGTATTACAGTCTGGAATCAATTATTATTATCTCTTTATCAAGCGATAAATAAGTCATTATCCTATTCTACTCAGTGCTTCTCAGGCTACACCTGGACAACTGTGGTCGGTCTGGTCTCTGATATACAAAAAAGATATGAACAGGCCACAAATAGGTTGAAAGAAGTGGGGAGCCTGCCATAGGAGGAAAGGCTGAGGGTTTGTTCAGCCTTGAGAAAAGAAGGCTTATACAAGACCTCATAACCATGTTTCAGTGTTTAAAGGGTGGCTACAGGGAAACCAGAGACTCCCTTTTTACAAGAGTCACATAGAAAACAAGAAGGGTAACACATGCAAGTTACTCTTGGGGAGATTCTTATTGGACTCAGGGTGAAAATTTTCATGTTGAGAACAATCAGCCATTGGAAAAATTTCCCCAGGGAAGTGGAAGATTCCCTAGCATTACACACTTTTAAGATTTATCTGGACAGGGTTCTGGACCATTCTGTCTAGGCCGTGCTTTTGCCAAGAAAGGTTGGACCAGATGATCCTGGTATTCCACGATTTTATGGTTCTGTTTCATACTCAGTACCGATCCATATATTCTGGGAAAACTTTTCCCACCTGGCTCACAATATTACTCCAAGTCAAATAATGGGTCAGAAATAACTGAACTCAGAGAGCACAGTTTCAGATAAGATGAGTCAATATACTGTTTTGTGTTAAGGAAGGCATAGGATTATATTCTCCTGCCCTTCTACCTTTTCCCCCTGGCAGTGTCACACTCCATCTGTGCACCTTTTGTCAGCTCAGTCACTCTCCACTCCCCAGTGGGAGGTGGTACCAGCTGTGAGGTTGGAAATGGAGCAGGAGAGGGAGTGAAGACCTAATTACCACAAGAGTGGTAAACAGTCATGTTGCACTGGTGTTTTGGGAAACTAAATCTGAAAGACCTTAAGGATTTCTTTAGTCATTAAAGTAATAAATACACCTTTTGGAAGAAAATGTGAAATAAACTCTTACCCAAGAAAATATTTCATCTGTTACACATTAGCCAGATAAGACAGCAGTGACTATTTCAGCCTGTCAGTTATCCCTGTATTAACCACACAGTGTTTCAAGACTAGTACCATTGCTGCTTGCCCACTACAAGAGATGAAACTCAACTGTACAAGTTACTTTGGAGAAAAAAAGGAGGAAGACCAGTTATCTAAATTATTGGGAACTTTTGTAAACTTTCTTTTCTGGTGGATTTAACTGAGAAAGAAACATAAATAACAGTAGATTTCACAACACCGGCAACACAAACTGCCTCAGCTGAAGCCAGCTAACTGTAAGGGAACAAAGACAAAAAGCAGCCAGAACCAGACCTTTTGGTAACATAGAGGATTACATTCTTGTCTAGTTTTGGTAAGCATGAATCCAAGTGAATCAGTGGGCACACCCAATTTACACTAAAGAAAAAACATTTAAAGGTAGGACACTCTTCTTGATGTCAAGACCAACTTTTCTGCTTCTTAGTTTAATCCCTGTGCCATTTTGCCATCTCTCACAAGATGAAATTCATTACAAATTTCCTGACTTGCATTGCTTTGATTTTTCAAGCTCTTGCAGCATGGGTCTGGAAACTATTAATAGAGAAATGCTGATCAGCTCAAAGCTGATTTATGTGGACTAGATCCTGAAAACGGTAAAGATAATATGATTTAGGGAGGAAGGGACTCAGAATAGTTTACAGGAGCCAAATGACCAGAAGGTGAGCTTTTCTGAAGCAAATTTTGTGACCTAGACACTGAATTTCCATTAAATTCTTGTAAGATTTGGTCTCTCAAGGACAGTTTCCTCAAGCTGACTCCATTCCCTTTGGCCTCTTAAGTTCTCTGCATGAAAACTTCATAGTTGCTCTCTGCTTTTAGAAACTTTTCTGTCTGCCTACTCAAATGCTTCTTAGAGAAATCTAAGTCACAGTTTTGAAAACTTAGAATGCTATGACAAATGAGGTAACTGTTTCATAACTTCTACATGGGAAACATGTCATAGGCTTTTGCTTGACTAATTTAGTATGTTTTGTTTCTGGAAAGTAAAGTTTTTTGAGTATGCTTCTCTCTCCAGCTCTTAAAGAGGCCATTCTAACAATCCCCCCCCCCCAAAAAATGTTGATGGTGAGGAAAGGGTTCCCCTTCTCCAGCCCTGCAAGGGCTATGTGTGTTACATTGATCATAGGGGTGATGCCAATCTATGTGTTTGATAGTGATCTGTTAGAGTCCAGGAGCTAACGTCAGCAATAAGATGTCTTTCCAGGCTGAAATGAAAATGGAGATCTTGTGCATGGTCACATGAACAGTTATTTCCTTCAATTAATACATCATACCCAGATTTCTATTCAGGATTTTAATGGAAGAATGTTTAATATTTAATACTAAACCCTCTTGTAAGTCTTGCTGCTATAAAGCTAATTCATCTTCTGGTTTATCCCAAAGCTACACTGAGCCTCTCTGTAAATGATTCCTTTACAAGCAAATCCATCACCCTCTGAAAGCAGCCTTCTAAAGGTGTAGATCTTTCCAGATGCTGACACTTTTTAAAACATATATGTTTTCCTTAATGAGAAACACACCAAGTATCATATGGTCTCCAGTGGAGAGCAAAATCCTTTGCTGTTTTCTTAGCTTTCTTGATGGCAAGACAGTTTCAAGAGAGAGCACACTTTGCAGCAGCTGTGATCACTGGAAACACTGTAGGAAGTAAATAAGAATGTATGAGGGTTTATTTAGTGTGCTGGAATAACATAACAAAATGTTTGACCCAATGAGTCAAGTCTTTATATGCTGTCCAGCACACTAATGCATAAGGGCTAGATAGACCTCAGTGGCTCACTGTGGTCAGAGTATGGCAGGGAACACTCCAAGAGTGATCACATCTTCAGCTGACAACCCTCCCATGATACTGTATGGCAGGAGGATTTTTGTGCTGGTGTGGATTCTGGAGAAGAACAGTGAACTCCTTTCTCTATGCTTGCCTCTGTCAACTGCCTGGTGAAAAGCCGATGGACAGCATGGCTTCTCCTTATCAGCTTCTCTCTTACATGTTCCCTCCTGGGATGGCTGGGAAAGGACAGTTACTTCAATGTCCCCACATGTAAGCACTCTAAGAAGTTCCACACTCATACCTTATGTGCTGCTTATGCTCTGGTACTTAGGACTATAACACTGCACATTATGTGTATCTTCCTGTCAGCAGAAAGAGAGAAACTTCAAGTCATTCTCCCTTAAAGTTGCTGAACAGAAGGCAGAACAAAAAAGATGGACTGATCTATAATGAATGCTCAAGTTCCAGGCAACAAAATACACACCCCACAACTTCTGAGTGTAACTTTAGACCCTTATACTGCAGCTCAGGACCATGTTAAGCTTTGGGTCTTGTGTTTGACTAGTTACTTGCTTCTTTTTTCGGCACCTGAATTAATATAATTCCAGTGCTTTACAAATCTCTGTTCAAGCACTGAGGTTCTTTCAGAGTAGTAATAACTGTATTAGTGTTCTCCCAGAAAATGATGTAGATTTGGAAAGGTCTTTTGTGCCTTTTGGCCCCAAGTTAGTGAAGTAAGAACTGACAAGGTTCGTTACTTGGAAACGGAGGCCTCTTGCTGTCCCCAAACTGTCTTCTGACTTTCAAGCTAGAAGAAATCAGCTTCACTTTCCGGGCTACCGAGCACTTTTGTCAGCATGTGAAGTCAGACCCTGTTGATGTGTTTTATATGCCAGCATTAGCTGAATTTTGTAAGAGAAGTTGCAAAATAGCAAGTAAACCTCATAGTTCCTCAGAGGAGTCCACACGACCCATTTGTTTTCTCACAAAACCAAATAGAATTAACGTGCATTGTGGAGCCACAGTCCCTGGAAAACATCAGCACTCTGACAGTTTCTTCCAGACAGCCACTCTGAACATAACAGTTTCTTCCAGTCATCTAATCAGAAATTAAGTGTCTACAAGCCAGAACACAGAATCTCTTAATCTCATTTTGCAGAGCAACTGTGCGTCAGGACATCGCTATTTAGACTAATACTGTCCTGTGATTTTTTCTTATCTATCCAGTTCAAAATGATGATTTAGGATAGGATAATAATACTAATTTTGGCAGACACCATCAGCTGAAGATCATTCCTAGCTTGTATTTCATACTTTTATGTTGCCAAAGGAAAAAGATCATGGCTGTATCTATATACATAAAAATGTTACCAGCAAGTATTTGCTAAGTTAGGTGTTCTTCATCTTTATCATGTAATATTGTATTTTATAAAAACAGTAAATATTCTTAACCATGTGTATGTGTACCTACACAGTTAATACACTGGGAACTGTATTATGAAGACAAATGTAAACTTAAAAATAATATAGGTTTTGGGTTCTGTCAAAACTCCTGGAGGGGCTTTGACTCTTCAAATTCACTTTTTTATCTGGAAATGCAAAATGGATTCATACGAAGTCACTTATGAAAAGTGAGGGGAAATGTAATGACACAGTTTCGGCTGTGAATTCTTTTCTAAGAATGTATATTTCATAGGAAAAAGCAATAATAATTTAATTATTTACAAAGATTTTATTTTTTTTTAAGGAATTGAGCACTGCACAGAGAAGGAACAAATAACTGCCTTTAGATGTACTAAAAACAAACAAGCAAAAAAACCCACCCAACAACAATACAAAAAACCCACAACAAGATACCTGCTCCAGGGATCCTGCTCCATGCTTTGAGAGCCACTGTTGTGATATCTATATAGTATCCCCTTTTTAAGGGTATTTATCGGTATATATACCCCTAAAAACAAAAAACAACAACAAAAAAACCCCAAACAAAAAACCCCACATGTATCAAAGGGTATATATACCCTTAAAAATGAAGGTTATCACAAAACTTGCAGGGTATTTTAAATGTTTAAGATTTAGATAGGTGTTCCTCCACAATACTATAGATCTATAATTAATTCACAGTAATTTCCTATGGCGGTATTTTTCTACAGATGTCAGAGTTACTTAGCCTAGAAGCAGTCTTAATTTGTAACAGCTGAGACAGGAATGAATGTTTCTTTAATTAAAAAAAAAAAAGGGGGGGGGGGGGAAGGGAGGGAAGAAAAGTTAAAAAAAAGAAAAGAAAAAAATAGATGGACTGTTCCTTTTTTTGCTTGTTTGCTTGTTTTAAAGAACATGAATAGTGGGTGGACAAGGCAGACACTGTTTCAGCAATTTAATGGTGTTATATTGTTACAGTTAACTTTTCTACACTGCACTAATGGGTGGAGACTGTGTTTTCTTAAGGAGTGGTTTTCATTGATGAACTTTCTCTTCAATAGCTGTAGTTTGCTCTTTCCTTTGGTGGCTGTTTCCACTAGCTGTCTAACATAAATTGACTCTCCTAGCAGAATAAAATTAGAGGAAGGTGTTTACTTTCAGTCTAAAATCCTGAAGTGATCCACATGGTTAGTCCAAAAGAGCTTGGAGTGCTCTTCAAGCTTGGGGAAATGAGCTTGGTCTATCAGTGGCCCAATCTGTTTTTCAAAGATTCTTGAGAAAGAAAAACATTCACAGCTAGATTGCAGAGTGGACTTGACAGGAAAAATAGCTAAAAAGAGGACATGGGCATTTTGAGCAGGGACATGAGGATTAGATGAAAGTTAGGAATGTGAATTTGCTTTTCTACAGAAAATGCAAAACATCTTTGTTGTGAGAAACAATACTACCATCGTACTGTCCCTTACTGATGAATCATGCTGGAGGGGAAGCTGCCTTATTAAAATACTCCCTATGGATTTGGTGAATAGAAACATTTCCTTAAGGAAATATCTGTGGAAACACAGCCAGAACATCTCTGTATCACTCCTCATTGAGAAAATTTAACAGCTTTGTGGAGACTGTGTGGAGCATGAAAATTGGGAGCCTTTCAGTGTTCTTTACATACTGTTCTAACAGTTACTAAATACTTAAAGAAGTTTCTGTGAAATGCTTACAGAAGCCTGGCTTATTATTTCTCAGATGTTCTCTGCTGTTTCTGTCATGTTGAAATGTTACTGATTACAAAACAATCCCAAGTTAAGATCCAGTAGCAGTATCAAAAAGCCTATCAAAAATATCCCAGATATGTGAAGTGAAACAAAAAACCACACCATGTATCAAAAAGGAAAATATAGTTATTGTTATCACATCTGTCAAAGGAATTACCCTGTTTCAGTGAAACTCCTTTGCACTAGTTCCTGTAATAAAGGATCTAAAGGATGACTCCAGGAAGAGATCAACTTGTTAACAGAACACTGTGTATTGACTGTGTTCAAAAAGTCTGTATGTTCAGCAAATCTCCATTGTAATGCACCCTCTGCTATTGTAAGAACAGTAGTTCCTGTGGTGAGTATTTGACTCTAGTCTGAACTGTATCTTTTGCACTAAGAAACTTCAAAGTCAGCCACTTCAGAGAAAAGAGATGGAAATGGTTTCCCTTTAACTCTGCGCTTAACTGTTTAATGAAGAGTTCTGTCTTTAAAAGGTCAGTGAAGCTACAGCAGCAGAAAGTGAGTGTAACAGGATAGAGTCATTCCTTTAAATTTTTCAGACTATTTTATAAGTACGTTTATTCAAGTGATATTGCAAATATAATCCTATCTGTCCATAATTAAGCCATGCTCTAGCTTTTAATCACTTGTGTTGCTCTGAAATTTGAGCACCGAAGCCCATGACACTCAATTTAAGTCTGGGCTTCCAGCACCAGCAGAGTTTTCTTAAAACTACAGAAGAAATACAGGTTTTTTGTTTGCTCCTTCACACCCTTGTCCTTCTCTAAAGTAGACAGGATTCAGGATTAGATAAACTTTATTTGCTCTGGTTCAATAGTCAGCAATGGTTGCCATTTGCTGGGTACTTGACCTTTGCCTTGTCACTTTCTAATGAAACAATGAAGCAAATGTAGGAAGGACATTTATGGAGGACTGTAAACTGTTGGCCTGCACTTTTTATGCATGCTAATGTTCTTGTTTTACAATCTTAACTGTTCCAGAAGAATTTATAACAGTCACAGAATTTATAACAGAATTTATAAGCAGTGGATATGTGGTGTTTGCGATGGTAACATGAAGTCAGCTACAGTAAAATGTCCTGGTAGATAAAGGATGAAACACTAAGCTCTTTGTCAACAAATGTGTCTGGGGCAAACTTGACAATTCTTCCTTATTATTCTTTGATTGAATAAGACTTTCCAGTGATGTAGAGCATCACATCTTTGTCAAGAACTGCATGTAAGAGAAAGACCATCATTGGGTTTTTATTGGTAATTCTTCAGGTTTGCTCCCTTTCCAGTAAACAGGATCTAGTTAGCATAATTACATACACCATTGTAATCTAATAGTGATTATTACACCACTTACAAAGAGCACAGGATGTAGGACATAGGACCTCAAGATCCTTAGCTTCTGAGGTCAGTGCAAAGTCTTTGAAAAATGTTTGCCAGACAAATGTTTTTCCATAGTAAATATATGTTTAAATGCTGAATATTGAAACAATATCTGCTGAGGCAAGGGCAGAGAGGCAAGGGAGGTACAAATGCTCAGCTGCCATATATTAAGGAAGTTTCATTTTAGTTAACAGAGCTATGTTAATTGTCCCTCACTGGTAAACAAGAACCAAGTTCTTCAGTCATGCAGATCAAGCTCAATACTCACTTATCACTGAGAGCAGAAGGACTCAGCCAAACATAATGGTGTTGTAAATGAAAATAACTGGGTTGATTTCAGTGGAGGTCTGCCAGTGTATGTCACCTAAGGGTTTGGTACAACAATTTCAGGCAAATAAGATACATTCCTTTCAAGAGAATAATTATGTTTTACATGCATTTACTGGGAACTTTTGGGGTATGCTGGCTACATAATAAAAAACAGGTAATAAAAAGAAAAAAGCAACTTGAATTTGCAGGTGGTCTGTTTTGTTGGAGTAAAATAAAAGGCAAGCATTTGAGAATCACAGTGTCTTCCTTAAGACCTAGAGAGGAGGGCAAGTTGGGGCAGCAGAAATGAGAGCCTGGTTCTGATTCAGGCTTCATAATTATATTCAGAGACAGAGATCAAAGCAGGAGCTGAGCAGGAAATGGCAGAGAGAAAGTCAGGTGCAGATATCACACCCTACTCAGTTGCCACCATCAGCCCAATTTTGGGAGGCAGTCCACTGTGGTGAATGAATATGTTTGTTTAAAATAATTGCCTTGACTGAAGCTTATTATTGTCTGACTACTTTAGATGAGAGCTGTTGCCAGCCTGTTGCTACTGTACGGGTAGCTACACTAATACTGCTTCCATCATTAACACATGAAAAATCCTGGAGTCTCTGTTCAGCTTCTACTGAGCCTTTCCTGGGAAAAGAGCTGATGAAATATGGAAAAGTGGACCTAAAGTCAATGAAGACTTGCTTCCATCTTCCAGAACACTCTAAGGGACAGGGAAAGAATCATCCACATACTTCAGCAAATAGACTCTCGGTGAAGCTACACCACATAGTAGTAATGACTGTGTGAAGGGGTTTTGTTTGGTTGGTTGGTTTGGTTTTTATCTTAAAGCAAGCATTGTTTTTTTTTTAACCTATCTACTCCAGCTTCTCATAGAACAGCAGATGAAGAGACAGTTTTGGTAAGACATTAGTGAAATGGATCAGTATGCATAACTGCAATTTTCTAATTGGTATGAAAGCTATGAGAAGAACATTCTAGTTGCAGGTCCACACTCGAAACTTGACAAGCATCTGTGCAAGGTTAGCTAGTTATCTCAATTTTTATGTGATCCCATATTTTTTTTCCACAGAGTCTCTGCCCCACCAGTACACCAGGAAGATTTGACTAATTAAATGCATTGATTCTGTCAGTGAAGATGAAATTGCAATTTTTGCCTTTGCAGTTATTGAAAATGTGGCAAAATCTGTTGAAACTGGAGATTCTTTATATTTGTCTAAAAATTTTTAATCTCATCCTTGTGTATAGAGACTTGGCATATTAAATATATACATATTCCAGACATCCAAAACTGAATTAGGTTTTATTTTCTTTGGTGTCACATTAATTAACTAATTGGTGGTTTTGATCTTGAATTCCAATGACTAAGTCATTTGCTGGGAAGGAGTGGATAGGCTGATCCTGGAGATATTATCTGATCTGCTCTGTTATGATGCTTGCCTGCTCTGAGGGTACAGACCTAGCAAAGCCTCTGCTCTATTTCTCCCTGTTAAGGTGGCCTTCTTGAAGACAGCTAGCTCTCTTGAACCTCATCCTAGAAGTTCACAAGGGGTCTAAAGCAATCCCTAAGCACTGTGCACACAGCACTAAGTACTCATTAAAGACTAAGTAGAGGGAGGGACTGCTGCTACATGGAAAATGGTATGATGTGTGATATAAAGGGAAGCCCTAGGCAAAATGAGAGGAAGTCTGATAGTGGCTACAAAAGAAAAATATAAGAAGACAGGCAGTGCTTATCTTACAGAAGAGGGAAACTTTACAAATGCTTCTAACAGCACTAACAACATTTTCTTGCTCAAAAATTTCAGTCTTTATCTTTTAAGAACACAAAGCTTCCACAAAACTTTTTATGATGGGTCTTAGAGCAGGTTTCTTTGCCATCCAACATACTCCATATAAATCTGTAGAGCCCTTAAGGGAATCTGATTTTGCTCACACAGTAAACAAGAGAACTTGTTCAAATACTCTTCCCTGTTTTCCTTAAATCCTGAATTGTTCTGAAATGTTGCCCTCTGCTCAGTCTGTTCCTCAGATTTTCTACTTTCTCCCACTCTGGACAGTCAGTTAACAACTTTTACAAGCAAGGCAAAGGAGTCATTTGGTTAACGAGGTCCAAAGTTACATTTCTAATCTACCCCTGGGAGTAACATCTACCATCTGTAGAATACTGACAGACATGTAACAACACAAAAGTGCCAGAGGAAAAGCAGCAGCCAGGAGCCTGGTTATTCCTTACTCAAAGTAAGCTGGTACTGACCTCTGTGAGGAATCAAACTTTTGATATGATATGTGAAATCTTCCAGACAAAAGAGTTTTGTGATACTTGCATCAGTTTGCCTTGGCTTTTACCCCATCCTATGACAGCTGAAGTTACTTCCTGAAGGGGATTTTCCAGAGATGAACACACAGGTTTATAGCAAACACTTCACTCACACTTCTTTTTGTCTTTGATGTGAAGATGTCCTAAAAATAACAAAGGAAATAAATACTTCCTTCAAGTTATGTCAAAATGTGTGTTCCATTTTATTTAAGCTGCCCAGTTTTTGAATACTGAGCCAGTTATATATGTGTTCAGATACCAGTGACCCAGAACTTCGGCATCCAGGGAATGATACAACATATAAAATTCTTTGTGCTCATTAACAAAATCACATTTTCAGACTTTGTGTTGACAAAATGCTGAAAATGAGTGTGTAAAACTGTTATGGCCTGATCTTTCAAGATATTTCAGAGTCTATAGCTTTTCCAACAGACAAACTCAAAACTTGTAGTTATCATTGTCACAAACTTATAAATTATTCTTTTCTGTTGCTTTAAGAAAAGACTTACCTAATTCTAGAGCACCTAGATTGTTGTGTTGGGTTCTTCTCCTACATAAGAAAAATTCCTATAATTTTCACTCCTGAATCTAAATAGCACCTTCCTAAAAGAAATTTTGTTACATGTAACATCACTACTTTTGTCTTTTCTATGTGCAGAGTGAATACAGAAAAGTAAAAAAGGACAGAGATATATAATTCTGTAAAATTAATAATCACAAAAATTAAAAGGCTTGCTATATATATAAAAGGATAGTTTTCAAAAGTTAGTAATTTTCATGATGTCTCCTCACTAAAAATAACTTTTAAAATAGGCTAAGCAACTTGTGTTATCCAACATGCTATGTAGGAAGATACCAAAATTTGTTACTAATTGTTTAATTAAATATTGCTTGCAGTTAAATATAAACTCTTCTTTACCAAGAGTTTACATTTCTTCTCTCTCAGCTATGCAGATTGTAGCAAATTCAGTGTAAACCAACTGTAAGAAGCATTCCTGGGACCTGGAGATTTCATGCAAGCCTGAGATCCAGATGGTGAAGGTATCAACCTACTGTGACCGTGGAAATTGTCTCAAATAATAATTTATGCTCACAGAAAATACTTTTGGAGTTTTATTGTGAACTTTCAGACTAGCCAGTTGGTGAGTACAGCTGGAGTTTGGATTGCACTGCTCGCTGTGGCAAGTGAGAGAAAAGGATAGCTGGATCCTAGAAGGTATTCAGAAACTGAAGATCCAGAGGGTTTTCTTTAATGCTTTCATTCCTAGTAGAAATTACTTCAATTTGTGTTTCTAGGATTTCAAGATCAACCAACCTTGAATTAAAGGTACCTCAGGACTACATAAATTACTTTGGTTCTTGCCAACCAAGTCTTGGGAATTTCACATAGCTCTAGTTTTTTTCCCTGGCTTCACTTGGCTTTCGCCTCACTCATCATGCCTCTACTCTTCCTATCATATTCTCAGGGGTTTGGGTTTTCTTGTTCTTTTCTGAGGATCTCAGAATTGAATCTGTTTTCTCAGATCTGTGAATCTGATCCATTTGAATCTCCTAGCCAGAACTGTTTCTTTTCAAGCTCATTGGCAGTGGCAGAAGGAGAGAATATATCTTGTCTTCTACTTTTGCAGATGTTTTCTCTTGGCCTCTGTGGTTTTAGTATTGTTTCTTTCACTAACCAAAATTCCCAATGAGCTTTTTATTTTTGTCCCCAAAATACTCTTTCTCCTCACAGTTTTTCAGTCCTTCATCAGTATTAAATCGTGCCAGCCACTGAATTTATTTAACAGTTGTACAGACAGCATAAGGCAGAAAAAACCTTTCTTTTGCCCCTTGGCTGTTACTACAATAAGAAACAAACAAAATACACTAATTCAATTTTAAACATAAAGAAAAACAAGAAGCCAGGATTTTTTTAGTTTACAGGAAACTGAGCAAGACTCAGAGTAGAACTCAGTTTTGCTTCTCATAGCAAATCTGCTTCCATGTATCAATGCTATTTGAAATCTATGATTGCTAACATCTTATTCCATTGAAGTCATATTTATCATGAACAGCATGAACAAATGGTGGGTGGCTGCAGTTTCTTTCTCCTTCAGTGGAAATCTGGCAGCTGCCAGGTAACTTGTTTCAGCTTCTCAACCCCCAGAAAACCTTCTTATTTGTCCAACATTGATGTAGGAATCAAAACACATGTTGCTGACATTGTTCTTCTTGAACAAAGACATTGACTTGTCTTCTCTCTACTGCTTCTGTGACAACCACCAGAGAAATTATAGAAGAGATATGTGGGAAAGGCCATCAAAGATAATGGCCTCCATGTTGATGTCCAATACAGAAAGAAGCAGATTCTGGGCCACTTTTGGATCTCCCATATGTACCTATGACTTTTCTGCACTTTTTCACTCAAGTTAATGAAGTTTTCTCTGATCTCCAGAGCAACAGTGGCCCTATTTGTCTGCATCATCGTTACCAACATTATTCATGTGATGCCTGACCATGCTGTAGGGTAGGTACATCACTGTGAAAAGGATAAATCTCTGTCCCAAAGATATTGCACTGCAGGCATTTAGGACTTAATATATGTACTTGGAAAAAGGGTGAAGGGAACATGGGCTTGAAGGAAGCTCATGACTCACCAAGCTTGGCCCACTGCATCCAAGCAAGAGACAGTTCACCTCAGAGTCCCTCAAAATATCAGCTACACACACAAGCAGTAAAATACTACAGCACATCACAGTAAACTTCCAAGCTACCAAGTCGACCAAAAGATGTATTAGGCCACAAGAAAATGGAAGGAATCAGAAGCACCTCAAAATCTTTGCAGCTAACAACACTCAAGTGTTTTTAGGCTGTGGGCCACACTCACATTCTTCAGAGATAAGTGACAGAACAGAGAAGTAGTATCTCACAGTTTAAGATAGGAAATTAAAATCTCCTTTGATTCTAAACCTGTTAGGTGATGAAATTTATCTAGTCCAGCAACGTATTTTCCTGGAACTCTGTGATGCCACTAGAAGCCTAGGAACAACAACTCAGAATAAAAAGAAGAAATAATATTTTCTTTTCTCAGACTTATGGTGCTGCTTACTTTTGATTGTATTTCACAGATTTCCTTCATGCAAACTACATTGAGGGATTCTATTTCAGTTATTGAGTAATTGTCAGGATGTATTAAGAAATTAATAAATACACCAGATTAAAGATAAATAAATAGAATATCACTCTGATATCATGGTAATGAAATAAAATACACATTAATTTTTACATATTTTAAGTATTTTTTAATAAAGTATCCCTTCATAAATTTGTGAAGGGACATCCTCCTAGTGACCATGTTCACCTCCTAAAAATGGCAGCCACTGCTATGAATGCAGACTTTCTACAGATTGTAGAAGTTTAAATCTAGCTCCTTATTTCCACTGAGCTTTTTCTAAATCCACCCATACAGAAAACTTACGTACTTGCATAACTTCTCTGCACACGTGCTTAAAATAGTACAAAATTGGCCACTGTTCAGATGAGTCAAAATAAATGATAGGGCCAGCAATAAAATGATATTAATGTCTAAATAGTGACTTTCCCCAAGCTCTGCAATCTCTGAGTTCAGGCCAGCAGACCACCACCCTTTTCCCTGCTGCACAATATGCTTAGATCAAACTCTTCACTGCAATGCTTGAAAGGCTCCTGATCCCCAAGGAAAATAAAAGATGGTCAGTAAACTGTGTGCTAAGTTCAGAAACTGTTTCAGATGTAGCATACCGTGCCTGAAAAGAAAGCAAACTTATTACTCACAGCTGCATTGCAACAAATTCAGAGACAAAGCCATTGAGGGCCCCTTTGTATTTTCTTTGGCCTCTGCACAAATTGTTGACATCATTTCAGTCTTCACCATTCATTTACTGCTGCTCTGAGTTTACAGCTGTATTTCAAAGATGGAAGAAGTTCTGGTCAATCAGTGGGGGGATTCCTCTGGGAACTCCTGCACCTTTCCCTATTGCTTGCAGCAATTGATCCTGTGCAAAAATGACACACAGTAGCTATGCATACCTTCAAAATTTTCACTTGGAAAAGTCAGGACTCTAATAAGTTAATTACATTCATAAGCATATGAAGAAATAAACTAGTAAGTAGAAACAGAGTTACACAATAGCTGCAAAGATGCTTATGCTTTGTGTATTGCCTCATAGAACTGGAACTCACAGAGTGGCTGAGGTTGGAAGGGGCCTCTGGAGGTCATCCAGTCCAACCAGCCTGCTCTAGAATGGTCACCTAAGCCAAATTGCCCAGGACCAGGACCACAGAGATCTCCAGGGATGGAGATGTGTCCCTGGGCAACCTGTGCCAGTGCTCAGTTACCCTCACAGTTAACAAGTGTTTTGTGGTGTTCACACAGACCTGCCTATGTTTCAGTTTATGTTAGTAGCATCTTTGGTATTTTGAAACTTGGGCTATTAAGATTTTATGGATGGAATCTGGTTGAGCTAAAATACAACTCCTCACATTTTAGTTTTCAAAATGCAGCATACAGAGATAGTGAGAAGTCAGGGAGGTCAGCAGACATAAAGAAACAAAACTTCTAAATCAGTGGTTCTAGCTCTGATTAGCACAAAATATGTACAGCAAATTGTTGTGTAACCAATTTCCAGAAAAGCTGGGACTCAGATATAAGTGAGTTAAGCCATTGTCTAGCCTGCACCAGCTCACCTGTAGTTATGAATCAAGTGCTGCTGATCACTGAGAGTCTTGGTTAATCTGGTTAAATTGCTGGTTAGTTTAAACTATATCATAATGGTAAGCCACCCAGTACAGTAGGTGGATCCTTTCTAGGGGATGTGCAGTTTCACCCTTTTGGAGGTAAAGTTGCCTTCAGTGTGGAGGACCAGTACGAAGCTCACTCAGCAAAGCTGGGAAGTGGTTCTGCAGTACCCTACTCTGGCATCAGCTTCATTGTAAGCATGACAGTTCTTTGTGTGGGATCACACAAATCCAGACTCAGAGGAAGATGGAAGTGAGTCACTAGTCAGAACAAATGTAGGTCTTACTCACAGTGAAGCAGCAGTAGAAATACAGCTCCTGTCTTGTGTCTTGTCATTTCCAGCAATAATCTTTCCCCTTTTTTTTTTTTTTCGACAGAAAAATTTTCTGAGATGCTGCTTTTTACAGGGTCTCTTTTTCATTGAAATGTGCCCTTTTTATAAGAGATGCACAGTATATGTTTGCAGTAATTACAGGATACGTTGTCCTTTCCATTTATGCCTGTGCAATCCAGTTTGACATCATATCATGAAAGTTTGTGCGTTGTGTTCTCTGACCTCCTTACTAGACAGGCTATGAGATTCCTTGAGTATATGGAAGATAACTTCCTGACACAGCTGGTAAGGGAGCCTACCAGATGAGGAAGTGCCTCATTAGAGCTACTGTTCACAAACAGGCAAGGACTGGTGGGGGATAGAGTGGTAGAGGGCTGCCTTGGGTTTAGCGACCATGAAATGGTCAAGTTCTCAATCCTAGGTGAAGCAAGGAGGGATGGATCAAAACCTCCACCATGGGCTTTCAGAGGGAAGATTTCAGAAACTGCCTTGGGAGACAGTCCTAGAGGACAAGGCTGTCCTGGAAGGTTGGACATTTTTTGAGAAGGAAATCTTAAAAGTGCAGGAGTGGGATGTTCCCATAAGACAAAATGGCAGAGAAGACAACTGGCCTGGCTGAACAAAGAGCTTTTATTGGGACTTAGGGAAAAAAGGAACTTTTACATCCCTTGGAAGTGGGGGCAGGCATCTCAGGATGAGTACAGTGATCTAGTTAACTCATGTAGAGAAAAAAAAAGAGGAAGGCAAAAGTCCATGTAGATCTCAATCTGGCTGCTGCCATAAAGGGTGACAAAAAAGTTTTTACAGATACATTAACAATGAAAAGAGAACCAGGGAGAATCTCCACCCCTTATTGGATGCAGGGGGAAATATTACAACCAATGATGAGGAAAAGGCTGAAATACTGCCTTCTTTTCCTCTGTCTTCATTAGTCAGACCAGCCACTCCCCGGGCATTCAGCCCCCTGAGCTGGAAGATGAGGATGGAGAGCAGCACAACACCCCAGGATGAAGCATCTAATGACCTGCTAGAACACCTGGACACCCACAAGGCCTTGTGGAATTCACCCAAGTGTATTGAGGGAGCTGCAAAGGAGCTCACCAGGCCTCTCCCCATCATCTACCAACAGTATTGCTTGACAGGGAAGGTCCCAGATGACTGGAGGCTTGCCAGCATGATGCTCACCTACAAGAAGGGCTGGAAGGAGGATCTGGGGATCTACAGACCTGTGAGACTGACCTCAGTGCCCAGAAAAATTATGGAGTTGTTCATATTGAGTGCAGTCACATGGCAATTGCAGGACAGCCAGGGGACCGGGCCAGCCAGCATGGGCTCAGGAGAGGCAGGTCTTGCTTTACCAACCTGGTCTTGTTCTATAGCAAAGTGACCCACCTAGTAGATCAGAGGAAGGCTGTGGGCATTGTCTGCCTGGAATTTAGTAAAGCTTTTGACATCGTCTCCATCCACAGCATTCTCCTCGAGCAGCTGGCAGCTCATGGCATAGACATGTATACTTTCAACTGGCTGCATGGCAGGGCCCAGAGCTGCAGTCAACCGAGTTAAATCCAGTTGGTGATCAGTCACCAGTGGTGTTCCCCAGTGCTCAGTTTTGCAGCAAGTCTTGTTCAATATTTTCTTTAATGATCTAGATATGCGGATTGAGGTCTTCCTTAATAGAGTTGAAGATGACACCAATTTGGGTGGGAGTGTTGATCTGCTTGAGGGTAGGAAGGCTCTGGAACCTGGATAGGCTGGACCAGTGGGACAAAATCAATAAAATGAGCTTTAACAAGGCCAAGTGCTGGATCCTGCACTTTGGTCACAACAATCCCATGCAATGCTACGGACTGGATGGAAAAGAGTGGCTGGAAAAGTGCCAAGCAGAAAAGGCCCTGGGGTACTGGTTGATAGCCAGTTGAATATAAGCCAGCATTGTGGCCATGTGTCCATCAAGGCAAACAGCATCCTAGCTTGTATCAGGAATAGTGTGGCTAGCAGGAGGAGGGAAGGGATCGTGCCCCTGCACTCGGCAGTGATCAGGTAGCACTTGCAGTGATGTGTTCATTTCTGGGTCTCTTGCTACAAGAAAGACATTGAGGTGCTGGAGCAAGTTCAGAGAAGGGCACCAAGCTGGTGAAGGGTCTGGAGAACAAGCCCTGTGAGGAGAGGCTGATGGAATTGGGAATGTTTAATTTTGAGAAAAGGAGCTTAAGAGAAGCCCTATTGCTCCTCCTTGAGTTGTGGAGAGATGGGTGCTGGCCTCCTCTCTCATGGCCTTCTTTCTCACTAGTGGAAATGGCCTGAAGTTGCACAAGGGGAGGTTTGGACGAGATCTGAGGATAAAATTCTTTAGTGAAATAGTAGCTAGGTGTTGGATAGGGCTGCCAAGGGAGGTTGTAGAGTCACCATCCCTGGAGGTATTTTTAAATTGTGTAGATGAGGCACTTCAGGACATGCTATAGTGGGTGATACAGATAATGATAGATATATTCTATTTGGGGTTGGGGAGATGCTAACAACTGGATACAGTGATCTTAGAAGTCTTTTCCAGTTGCAACAATTCGGCGATTCTGCAATAGCCCTGGCATTCTCCATGGGTATCTAAAATCAATAACATTGCTCCTCTCTCGATAAAAAATGGAGCATTGAACAGGGTCCAAACGTGCTCACTGACAATTTACAGCAATTAGTTACTGTGCTAACAAATTACCATCCCACAGGATGCTAAAGCAGGACCAGAAGGATCACCAATGTCTTTCTCTGGGGAACTAAGAGAAAACTTGGACTTTTAAGAAGATTCACCCTCTGTCCCTCTCTTTCTCATTAGACAGTCACAGAAATAGTGAAATCACAAGAGAGAGACATTCAAATTAGTAACCTAGGTGATCAATTTTTACTTGCATCTCATAGAGCATAATCAATGTTAATTAACCAGACTTCTTTTCAGACCAGGATACATCAAGAGATCAGGACCATAAATCTTGGATGAAGACAACTGATTTTCCTTGTCTCTAAAAAGGGACAGAGTGACAGTATTGTGAGTTGCAAGAGAGTACAAGATCACAAAAAACAAAATGGAGAGATTTTAAGTCCTTTAGGGAAAAATTCCTTCAGGGATAGAAGAGCCAGCAGCAAATATCTCGTTTATGGAACTGGCAGTGGGAAGGTGCAGTGCTGACCATGTGGCTGCTAGTTGAAATTCAACCCTGTTTGTGGAGACAAAAGTATTTAACTTTTTTCAATGAACTATGCAAAACAGACATTTGTTCTCAGTCAAGTTCAGGAGAAGATGTGCTGAATCAGAAACAGCATCCACATTGTTATGGTCTTCACAGACTTCTCTGTTCATTTGACGATATCCATAAAGCCCTGTCTCTTTTAAGGTTGAAAATATGAGAGCATTTTAAATTTCTGTATTTAAAAAA
This sequence comes from Phaethornis superciliosus, assembly GCA_023637945.1. Taxonomy (NCBI): domain Eukaryota; kingdom Metazoa; phylum Chordata; class Aves; order Apodiformes; family Trochilidae; genus Phaethornis; species Phaethornis superciliosus. The sequence continues at coordinate 31,934,741 of JAJQWJ010000004.1, read as the reverse complement.
ATAATAAATTTTTTAAAATTCATTTTCATTGCTGCAAAAATGTTGAAACTGTGGCTAAAATATACTCTACATGGAAACCAGAAGGTTATTGTAAGCATATTCTCTTTTATTTTTAAGAGTAGAACAGAGTCGTGTTTGAAGAGTCGTGTTTTGGCACAGGTTTGGCAACATGTCACTCCTGAAAGGACAGCCAAAGGCTGACCAAACACACATGCTGAGCTGTCTTCCCTTTTCCCAAAATGCTTGCTGCCAGATGGGTGGACACAGAGAGAGCTGATACTGCTCCTGCATGGGCTATATCTCTTCTTCAGGTAAACAAAGGACCTCCTTTTCTAGTGCTGTCAGACTATTGCCTCTTCCTGAGATAAGACTCCATAAAATTTCACAGTGTAAGAGAAGGAAAATATACTGCAACACAGGATTTATATACTTGCCTAGATGCAAATCTTGCTGCATTGATCTGTGAATTCAGTGAATAAAGCTGTCCTTCCACAGATCTTTGACTGGGATAAAAATTGAGGCTTTCAATGAACTCTGAGTGGCACAGGAATGAACTTCAGATAGCAGCAGAAAATATTGTTACTCCTCAGTCTTAGTGGGGGGGCTGGATTGCTCACTAGCTACAGGCTCGAACTGGACTCTGCTGATGATCACAGCCCTCTGAGCTCTGCCATTCAGCCAGTTCTCAATCTGCATTGACTACTCCTGATAACCTTCATTTCCTCCATATGCTTAGAGCTGACATGAAGACTGAGAAAAAAATCAGCAGAAAAGTGGATGAAAGGCACAATGAACTTTCTTCAAAGTAACTGGGATCTCTCCATACAGGTCCACCAAGGTAAATCAAATACTTTTCCACTTTTTTCCTTGTCATAAAAGGAAAGAAGATACTTTCATTGGACATCTTTTATCTTTGTGTAGCAAAAAGTTATTTCATGCCTAACCAAAGCCTGGATGGAGCTGACACTGGAAACTCAGTTTATTATGACTTGTGAATTGGTTACATTATATGAATAATCTTGTGCTGAATTCATTTCACATGTCTTCATCATGCAGAAGTTTAATTTCTACAAACTGAAAGGTGTTAACATTGAAAGTTTCAAGCCAATGAAAATTATAGGCACTCTCAGGTATTTCAGACATGTGAGCATTGCCAACTTTCTGAATTCCCCTGGATCCTCACAGAAGCTCAGCAGTGCAGGGGTTGAAAACATCTCTCTTTTCTGCAGTCACCTCGCCCAAGAGATTTTTTGCTGATGGAACATTTTGCTGAACTGAACTCAGGAAACCACACACACACACACACTAACACCCCATTACTGCTAGCACAGCTGAAACCTATACCCAAATATTAGCAAAGGATTAACAAACTCCACAGTGAAACTCACATTCAGAGCAGTCCTGGAACATGTCAAGTATTTAAGAGACACTTGCAAAAAATCCTCACTTCTTATTCAGCAAAGACAGAGCATTCAGCACCTTGCAAGACTGAGGCCTTTCAGTGGGTAACTTTCTACTACTTCATAGGTATCACTTTATAGGATCCCCAATGATTCAACCCATACTGAAGACAACCTTGTTCAAGCAACTGATGTATTTCCTGGTTCCTTGAGTGGTTCCTTAAGATATTTGTATAATGGGATTGTTTTATCCCACACTGAAATACAATCTCCCCTGTGGTATAACTTGGCAACTATATAATGGCACAAAGCAATGCTGTATGAGAGATTTAAAATGGAAAGTGAAGGCCATGAGAAACAGCACTCTCTTAGCAGCAAGTGGCTTAGATACTTTCCTGCTTGTACTAGAAAGCATTCATTTGAAATGCAGATAAGTCAAAAGCATGGTGGGTCAGACACCATGTCTTTGCTGGTTTAACTAGCAATAAAACATGGAGAATGGCTGAGGACTGCCTATATAGTCAGTCTCTAGAATTCCTATTTCTTATTTTCACAGCATAAAACCTTTCTGGAGCTTGTCACACAGAAGACATGCCATGCTGAAGGGCAGAGTAAACATGAATCTGGATGAAAACTCCATTACTTAGCAAAAGACAGAGAATTGGGTTTTGAGAGGATACTAACAGGTGGATGGAGAATCTTTTTTCATAGCAGTGGTCTGTCCTATTTTATTTTCATCACAGTACTAATTTACTAATGTCTTCATCAGCAAAATTCCTGTTGGCACAAATGCCTCTTTTTTGCTTGCCACTGGATGAGTTTGTTGCTATATATTTGTGCAAGAAGAACTCCAGCAGTGTTTCAAAGACACAAAAATATACAAGTGAGTTTTACCTTGCTGACACAGTGTCTGGTGTTAACTGCATGTTCTGAAGAATGACAAGCTTATTTAAATGTGAAAAATACAATAATTTTGGACTGCGTGATGATTTTTTTAATATCTCACAAAACAGCCAGACCTACCCATAACACAATTTCAGCAGACTCATTTAGTGTTTGTTGAGGGAGAATGGCATGTCAGTGATATACCTTTTCCTCCACTTTCCTGGTTTTCCTGGTTCCTTCTTCATGTGTCTTGGTCATTGAACGGTATGATAGCCACAGCAAGGACTATGATCCCTGTTGTGAACAAGTGAACTTTTATAGTATTCAGAAAAATGTGGAACTATATCTTAAATTGATGAGGAGAACTGGGCACTTTCAAAGGGCAATTCAGGCCTGATAGAGGCTCACCTATCCTTCCACTACCAACATTAGAACAAGCCTTTGGTGAAGAAGACCCTAAATTAGATGCCTCTATACAAGAGTCTGAAATTGGGCAAGATGAACAAGGACCAAGATGTAAATTACCATTTCAGAACATGGCTTAGCTTCCAGAAACTCAAAAGTTAACTTATCATTCATGTGAAAAAATAGATGGTATTACTAATCACTGTAAAACAGTTTCCCAACACAACCAACAGCTCATTGAAGTATATCTTTAGTATCTTATTGCCATTGTATTATGCTATATGTAAAAAGCAGTCAAAGCAGACAGGGAAAGATATTCAGACTTAGTTTCATCCACAAAAAAAAATGATGGCAGTATTGTCTACAGTGATGAATGGAAGCAGTGAGGGATAAGTCAAAGAAAAAGTCAGCCCCAACACGCTGTTCTGCCAGTTGTCTAGAATAACACATACAATAAGACAGAGTCTGTAAAAATGTTGGACACAAATTTGAGCAAGGAGGGTAGTGGAAATGGAGATTTTTCTGGAACATGCAGAAGAAAAAAAAAAAAAAAAGGCGAGTGGAGCCTGGCAGGGACAGAGGTTTTGTAAGGAGGTAACAAAAACAAGAGCTAAGAGACAAACTGAAAGTGACAGTGACAGTGACGGAAAAAGTATCTGCAGAGAGGAGCTAAAGGCAAAATATAGCCAAGAAAAGTAACTCCATAAAATCCTCTACCATGAGCATTGTGAGGCTAAAATTTTATTTTATCTTTATTTCTGCAAAGTGAAAACTGCTCTTTCAGTTAGAAAACACTTGGGTTAAATAATTTTTCTCTAAAAAGACTAATTTCCTCTTTGAAAGTGCTATGGGTTTCATAGTCTCTGCAAGCAGTTCCGCGGTTTTTGTGCTTTTGCTCTCAAGTAAGGGATGAATTCTGTGAACTGCTAATCTGACAGCAGATCCTGGCATATACATACAGACTAAGGCAAAGTAATCAGAGATTATGCTTCTCACTCTATCTAAAAATTAAAATGCAGCTGTTGAGAACTTGATATAAATTAACTACAGTAGCCTGGAGTTAAATATTTATATTAGTAAAACTGGCCTAGGTCTTGAGTTCCTAGAAGATCAGAGTTAATTTTCAGCTTGTGACTCAATTGTGAAACAATGCTATTTTCTCTTCTCAAGCCAGCAGACAGCCCAAAACAACACCCCTGGGAAGACACGATTCTTTAAATGAGAGATTTTCTTCACTGTGTCTGAAGTCCAAAGTTTTCAGATGATTCTGTGTAAATCTTTAACCGTTTCACCAATGAAAACTGTAGGAAAGAAAGAACAGAGATAACCTCCATGAAATATCACTGCATACTGGACAAAGCATACTTAAGATCTGTTGCAAATTACATTCCATTTTAGTACCTCACTTTGGTTTAGTTTTTCACGGGTTGGTGTGACTAGGCTACTGCTGTCACTGAAAACTGAACTGGCCAAGCAGATATGGATTTCTGCCCCTGCTCCCCACTTCAAAAATTAAAGTTAGCTGATGATACTGATGCATTACTTTTTGTAATCAAAGGCAGACATATACTTGTGAAATTAAAGTATTATTTTAATGAGAAAAGGTGAAGTTTGTCTAACAAAGCTGATGTTGGACAAGAGACAAAATCAGGAGTAATTTCTGAAGGGGACATTGCAAAGTTTGATACAAAACCTTCACTTACACTATCATGGATGATCTAAAATTAAATATCTGAACCATCCTATTAATAGAAAAATGACATCATTAAACTGGCAGAAAACAAAACAAAAATTCTAAGTGATTTCAACTTTGAACCTCATCTAACAGATCTGAGTGATTAAATTTTTCCTTGTGGTTGGGAGGTCTGGGCTAAACTTTTAAGCTGTTAGAAGGAGACTGCAAATACCACAAGGAGGCTCAGTTTATAAGCATCTTTAGCCATAAGAAAATAAATTACTCAATATCAATAGAGGGCAAGATTGGTACAAAATTCCTTTCACTTGTACAGCTCACCTGTGTTGGTTAATGTCCAGTTTGGAAATCACAGGTTCTGGGTCTGGAACAGAGCTGCTAATGTTGCTGTTAGAGTTTGGTGTTCATCAGTTCATTTCAGACTGATGGATCCTCTAAATATTATTTTATTTTTAAGTCCTGGAGAAAGGTAAATTATTAATATTTTCACATCAGAGTTTTTTTATTCTGGATGAGATCTACTTCTGGAAAAAAATATATTGATTTTTGGGGGAAAGGAAATTCATAGAGGTCCAGGATGTATCTGCTTTATTATTTTAAAGGTGAAACAGAAAAAAGGGGAAGGATAAAGTTTTAGGATTTGTAAACCACAAGCAAACACCAGCTTCTCCTATTTATTTCTTGTTCACAAAAACTGATTGCATCCAAAAGTTTTCTTCAGGCACACTTTTCACAAAATGTTTATGATGCGTTTGCCATTTAATGACCTCACTCCCAGAAATCTGTTTGTAATGAGTAATAATAACAATGAAGATGTCATCAAGCATTAAAATACTCTAGAGAACTGGAGCCTGTTCTCAGCTCACATTGTATGTAAACACTGGAAATATATGTAGCGTTGCAATATCCAATAGTCCTGTGTGCAAAAATACACGAGGACAACTTTTTTTTCTCCATACAGAAACCCATGGGAGAAGACAGCCATACTTCAGACTCTATTATCTTTATTATCCTTCTGCAGTGGAAATATTGGGCAAATGTCTAATCCCTCAGGTTATATCCAGTGTCCCTCATCCATTTCAACAGCAGGACATACTCTCTTCAAAAGCATCCATGAGGACTACAAGTCAAAGCCATTTGATAAAAGCCAAGTCTGCTGTCTGTTAAACATTAGTCTTGCTCTCTTTTGCCTGTCTTTCTGTGGAGTTTACAATTGCTGCAAGGGAACAGTTTGTGAATTTTCTTTTTTTCTCAGCTTTAACTTTACAGCATAGATGTTACCTGTATACAGAACTGGCTACAGGGGCTACAGAAAGAGATTTCCTGAACACTCCCAGGCTGTCTTCAGATGCAATATTTTGTCTGGAATCACACTGTCACCACAATTTGCTCAAGCTATCTATTGTCTAAGGGAGGTCTCTGAAGGGGCAACAGGACCAGGGAAAAACTCTTACACTCTCTTTTCTATGAAGGTAGTAGCAGCAGGTTCACAAATTTTTGAAAGGTTGTCCAAGCTAGTCTTTTTGACTCTAAGTTCATAGGGACTAGTGAGTTGGAGCTCTGTGATGTGCTAAGATAAGACAGCTTGTTCATACATTTATCCCTGTCAAAGGTGAGAAGCAGTGAGTGTTCTGGGCAGGAATGTGATCCCATTTTAGGAGTGAATATTCCTTTCAGCATCACCCATGAGTAACTTGTCAAGGTTGGCAGATTACAGGAAGAAGGAAAAAAAATTAAAAAATAAAATTAAAAAAAATAAAAATCAAAACCACTGAAACCTCCAACACTGAAGATGTATTTGGGATAAGAGACTTAGCTTTCCTCAACTTGCCCCTGTTGAGACCTCCCAACAGGGGAAATCAGGCAGGAAGAATGACTCTGCCCATCCCAGCTCATGGATCCCTACGCCCCAAGCACCTGGGTAACTCAGCTCACCCATCCATCAGCTATAGAGGTGACCAGGAAAAGCTGGTGAGCGTCAAATTCCCTCAGAAATCTTCACACCTATGGGAATATGGACTCTTGCCTTCCTTTCCCTGTTCATTTTGCCACCCAGAGATGAGTTGCTTTGTTTACACACTTACAGAGGTGATCAAAGCATAAATAAAAAAAAAAAAAAAAAAAAAAAAAAAAAAAAATTAAAAAGTTTATGAAGCCACATGGATTTGTAGCCTGGGATTGCCCTTTCTTGTTATTTGCTCAGTTTCTGTGAGCACAGTCTGATGTTACAGAGGTATACTTTGTTTCTCAGGTGCCTGCAGGGATCAAGATTTGGCTTCAATTGACATTCCCCAAGGAGTGCCTCAGGCCGTGGCTTATCTGCATTTAATCTGCATGAACTCTAGGCACTCCAGCTGGATCCATCAAAAGTGAGGCCTGAGAGGGTCATGTCTTGTGAGAGAATCACACCTAATCTCAGCTGACCTTATTAAGAAAAGCTGACCTGTAGGCACATGTTCTCTCTTGTTTTGGACAGCTGTTGTTTATCTCCCAAAGTCTCCCAAAATGACCAGGCAGTCCTGAGGTTCTCTTAACTGTTAGTTGACTTTTGGGGCTTAGACTTGCCAGGAGACTCTTTCTGTGACACCAGTGCCATCTATATGCACTTGAACGCAAAAAGGATGTGTCCCCATTAATGAAGTAGTTTGCACCTTAGTTTTACATGTGTCAATTCTCTATCCCTAGTGCTCCCTGGAGAGGCCATGAAGTCCAATGTTCCCTCTTGCTTTCTTATTTTCCATTAACCACAGGTGCAAACAGCAAGATGTGAAGAACCAGAGAACCTGACAGCAAAGATATCCAACCAGGATTACCAGGAACCCAGCATCTTTGTTGCTTAACAGAGTGCCACACAATACCCCATGCAGGCTCAGAAGGGTACTCTCTGTCCTCAAACTCAGACCACAGAATGCAGCAACATCTCTATCCTTGTCTAGGATCTCCTGCTCCTTCTTTTATTTCCTCCTTGCCATGCATATCACAGTTCTGATACAGCACAAGCAGTGTCAGTTTCCTGGGTCGGCTCTAGGGAGGACAAAGAGGAGGACCTTTTAAGGATACTGGATACTTTTAAGGATACTTTTAAGGATATTTAGTGTACATATAGTGCAGTTGGGAACAACAACAGTTGGACCTTTGCTCAGCTGCAGACCTGACCTGTGGGCACTACTGCTATATTGATGGACAGAGTCAGGTAGTCAACTAACATCTGATATCATATCAGAAAGACAAGTCAGACATTCCATCCCTACAAAATGTTGTGTGCATCTATCAATCAATGATCTAAAAATTCTTCAGGGCCGAAGTACACCTGCTCACCTCTTTGGCTAGCCAACCTAAGGTGATAGGAGGGTTGAACTATGAGACAGAGTCAGGTGTATGCCAGCGTTTTTGAAACACTTCTCCATCACCCCTGAAACTGACACTGACACTCACTGTGTTCACCCCAACCATTATGAGCCACCTTCAGTACAAGCCTCACAAACTGAGAGAGGGTGATATATTTCCAGATTCTGTTTGTTTTTTCACATAAGAGGTTTCCGGCATTCTCAAGGAATGCAGTTGTGACACAGCACATTAGGCTTAAAGGGAAACACAGAAATGCTGTCCCCTCTGCCAATCTGTCACAAAACTACTATTCATTCAATCCAATCAATTACTATAACAAAATACTTGCTCCCCACAAATACTTGAATGATTTCCAGGGATAAGACATATCTGACCAAGAAGATGAGAGAGTAGGGAGGAATAAACAAATTAGCTTTTAGCTTTAGAGAGAGGAAAGGAGTTTGTTTTTTGTTTTTTTCTTTGTTTTGTTTTTGTTTTTCTCAGTGCAAGACCAATATTCAATAAAGCAACTTGGAGCCCATAGAGCTGCTCACTGTAGGTGCATGAAGTGGGAACTCTGCCATCTCATCCCACATAAGCCTCTTTGAGTACTTGTGCTTCAAAGCAAGGTACAGTAACCATGTAATGGACTAACCTAGAATAACCTGACCTCCAGTGAAGCTTGCTCCTAGCCCCCTGCTCAATTAGTGAGTGATTTTTGCTCTAGAGCTTTAGGGTTTATAAGACACATTTGTTTTTCTTGCCTAATAACGATGGATCTCCTAATTATCCCTGTGCTGTCTGATGCTTTAATAGAGCTCGTTATGCTCTTAATCTCAGTGATACACTGCATTGCCCCAGATACCGGGTAGCCTTCCACGTAAGGACTCATACTCTTATGTTTTAAAAAGTGAAAATAAGAATTCCACTTGCCCACACTCACCAAAAAAATCTTGTATTAGAGGAAAAAAAACTTCACTAGCCCATTTTTGCCAGCCCTGTGCAGAGCCCTGAAACCTCATTAAGCCTTACTGCTCTCCCCAGCTGCTTCCCAGGGCTCAGGGTTCAGGTGCAGACCAAATCCCTGTCCTTCCTGAGGAGAACCCCAGGAATGCCCCTGGACACTCATGGGGCTGCCAATGGCTGCAATGGTACCAGCCAGGTCCACTCACTGGGACATCTTTCTGGGACTCCCAGGAACACAGCATAGCCTGTGAATTTGGGGATAATTTTTTAAGTCTTCATATCTGGGAAAAAGAAAAAAAAAAAAAGCAGGACAAATAGCAGCACCCACAAATAAGTAATATACCAATACAGTACAGCCACCAGATCTTCCATTAAATTAAAAGTTCATTTTATCACTGTCTTGCTTTTCAGCTTCATTGTTTTTTTGTTTTTTAATGTAAAGGGTAAACAGAGGGGTTTACTTCCTCCATTGATTGCTTTAAGGATTTCGCTTGTTCTCACGTTGTGGGCTACTTTGTAGCCTTTGTCACGGCTTCTGCTGCTCTTCACAATTACTTTTTTGTGTGCAAGTTGTCAGGTGCTACCCACATGCTCCACAGAAAACACTCTGATCACAGAGAACTGCTTTCGTTCCTTGCTTCCAGCTGCTTGGTCATGTTAAACAGTGAAAGATAGGTTTCTGAATACTCATTGCCCACGTAACAAAATGCTGTGTCTGTGTCAAGCATCTCATAAGATCAAAAATAGAAAAGAAACTAATCTCTGATTTGCCAATTTTTTTTAACAAAAAAACCCACAAACAAACAAACAAAAACAAAAAAACCAAAACAAAAACAAGAAAATCATTCAACCTGTTATATGAGATAAAAGAGCAAATAAAAGATAAAACTTAAGAGAATGTTCCTTTTTTGTTTTCACTAAATGTTTACTAATCTAGATAGGGCTTTTAAAGGGCATTCATTTGCTACAAAGTTCTTTGGGATATTTTTAAAAGAAATTTAGAGCCACCACATCTAATTAGGAGAAACTTAGGAAACAGTGTGAGATCATTTATGCTTTGATTGCCATCTTAAAAAAGAAATTTATTAAATCCATCAGATTCGCTATAGTAGTCATACATGACGCTGACTGGGTGAAACCTCCTGTTGAAATCTGGGTTACAGTATCATGACCCTAACATGACATGGAGGTTGGAGACATATGGAGGAGCCAGTTTTTTGAAGCAGATAGAGTCCTTGGTCTGGAGGGGAAGTCCCTTTCTTTTGTTCAGGATCTCAGAGTTAATATAGTATTTCTAAAACAATGTAATCATCTTAGGAGCAGTGAATTTTCATTGGAGCTGGTACTCACTAAATTTTATAGGTCCATAGTCTCACTGACCCTTTTTCTCATCAAGTCATGAAAACCTAGAAATTGTTTTGCAGGCTACCAATGTGTTTTTATCTTTCCAAGACCAAATACAACTTCATAAAAGCTGTTCACTTTTCCAATTCTGAATCTGGTCAAGCTATCATCCTCCTCAAAATAATACTTCTCAAATAATACTGCTATCAACACAATTATACAGATAACCATTGGTACCAATGGTAAAGCATGAACAAACCCAACAGTGTTAAGATTTAAAGGAACTAACCTCTCAGTAGCATAGTAGCATGCATTTTCTTTTCTAGGGGATAGACTCCTACATAATATATTTTCCACTGCTTTGGTTACAACCTGTTCTGGTGCTACATCTTCACTGATTTCTTCTGCGTGTTGTCAGTCTGAAGATAGCAAAGAAGATAAGAATAAAGGACAAATACTTAATAAGTTTATGTATTGTTACAGAACAGGTGTTACAGTTTAATGCTGGGCCAGCAATTAACCAAATGAGAGGTACTCTTTATTAACTCCCTCCCCCCTCCCTGATTAAGGAAGAGAGATCATGATCGTGATTATCATATTAAAATAAAAAGAAGCTTCCTCCATGTAAGCAGTAGGGCAATTCTGCTCCTGGATTCTTTTGCTTTTTTAACAGAGCCAATTTTAACATTTTTAAAGATATTCTACTTTATATTAGCCCAATCAGGTATTTGTCAGTCATTCCTAAAAGTTATTGACTGCCTCATTTACCCTACCAAAGTTATATGCAGAAACACATTACAGAAGCCCATAGTTACTGGGCAGGCATTTTCCGAACAGGCCCTCAGATCATTCTGCAGCCATCTCTTGCCTGTTTCCCAGCTTCCTCTTATTTAACCCAAGCCCCCTGGTTCACTGCATACGGTGTCATTTAGATCACCTGTGAGTTTGCTGAGGTAAAAAGCTGTGGCTGGTGCCATCCACAGAAAACTTTGGGCTGGAGAACCCAGGCTTTTTGCCTTGTTAATTTGTTTCCATCACTAGAGGATTCGGACAGTTTATTTTGAAAGGCTTAGAAGTTATTCTTTTGTATTAATTTTCCAGCTATATTATCGTCTTAAAACACCTAGCATATTAGACAGACATTGGATATATTGTATTTATCAAAAGAAACACAGACACAATACCCTTGCCGTTTCAGATGTTTTCCTTTTATGATTACTGTGATATTAAATTAAAAGAACCCATTTTTTTTAAATGGGAATTTTATCCTCCCTTGTTTACTAGCCATGCAAAGCTGCTTAAGTGGCAAGGTCACCTTTACAGGTGCATACATAGTCCCTCTTTGTGTATAAATATGACTTAAGCCTTCAAACTCCAGTACATACTAACTCTTGCTGCAGTGTTTGTTTCCTTACTTTAGGCATCCCATTTTCAACAGTGATGCCAAAATTTATATTTAGAAACAGTGAGCTGCCTCCTCTACTTGGTGTAGGAAGGGCCCCATGATGGCCACAAAACAAAGTGAAATAAGAAAACAGTCAGATCTTTTTCATAAGTAGCCTCCATTTTTTCTGCAGTTCCTTCCTACTGATTATGCAATGTTACAACAGTGCAATGTGTCCCTGCCATTTTTGGCTTGGATGACCACACACTCCTGCCTTTCCCAGGAGGACTCAGAGTTCCCAGACATCTTACAGGGTCACCTGGGCACATGCAGGTTGTTACTCCTGGCAGCAACCACACCTCTGCTGTGGCATGCAGCCTGCATTTGAAGATGCCCTATGCCACCAGAATCTCAAGTCTGCATAGACCCTCCAGATACTTTCTAAGATTTACCAGCTTTTGAGGTCTGCTCCCTCTTTTTCCTTCTGTGGCCAGTACAACACAATTGTCTGTGATCTGGTGAGTGCCTGCACTTCTTTCCAGACACAAAACCCCCCTAAATTTAACCAAGAAGCTATGTAAGTGATCTTCTGCCATTGATTCCTTCTTGCCTGGCAGCAGGACTTAGCTGCAGGCTCTTGCCTCTGAATCATGCTTCTCAGGGTGATACACAGACACACGCAAAGCAAAGGAAAATTAAGAATTATGTGTCTGGGTATATATTTAGAGTATTCCTGGAGAAAGAACAGCATCTATAACTACTTATCTTTGAAATTATTTTTTGTTCAAGATATGGTTTTGTTGTGGTGTTGTTTTTTTTTCAAATAAACACTAGCTTGCATTAAAAGTTGGAGCTTTGCAATTAAGTAATTTATTGTCTCTATGATATTCCTCTTTGGAGCCACTGCTATTGAACATGTATTTTGCAACACTGAATGTGGTGACAGGACTCATCACCTAATAAATGATAATAAAAGGTTGTTTGGGGCACTTTCAGACCAGAAGAATGAGCTCAAGCTGATCTGGGAGCGTATTATATCTGTTCTGTGGGTGTACTATTTCGTCTCCCTTTCTATTTGTTTTTTTCACTTATGGGAGTCATCCATTGTCTCTAAAATCGAGCTGCCCTTTGCAGTTGACTTCCCACTGACATGAGATGCAGGCAGTGATTTTGCTTCCAGATGAAACCTGAGGAGAACAAACATCTGTGAAGAGTGGAGAATGGTGGCAGCCTAGTAAAGTGCCTGAGAGCAGAGTGTTCAACATGCTCACTAATAAGTGTCAGCTTGATTTGAATCACTTGCTAAAGTGCAGCCCAGCTGAAGCCAAAAGAACATACCTTTCCTCAATGAAATGGAATCCCAAGGCATAAATAAAAGATTTCACCTGGGAAGAGTGATTTATTATCTCCATCCCAAGAAAGATGCCTGTGATTTACCACATCTCTTTCCTTTAAAGCAGAACCAAAACCAGTCCCTTCCCCCAAAATAACCCCTATCCAGCAACCACCAGCACTATCTCCATTAGTTGGAAGAGAAGCCTGAGATGCATTTATACAAATGATTTAGTTGAAGTCAAGAGAGTCATAGAGATGGTCAAACAGATCAAGTGAGAGACAAACTGGGTCCATGGTTCCAAAAATCATAAGAAATTAACTGACATTCATTTTTTTTTAAAAGTATATCACTGTGGGCTTGTGTCCAATCTAAAACTCTGATCCTGTATCCCACTGAAAGGAGACAGCTAATTCATTCCCAACCATATGGATGTTGTAAAGTCACAGAGATCAAAACCTTGCTTGACAGAACCTTGGACCAACAAAAGAAAATATTTTTGCTCCCTCTTGAGTGGCCATTCCAGGTTTTACAGGGATCCTGATCCATATGGGGACAACAGTTTGAACACCTTAGTCAATGCTAAAGAACGTTCACACAGCAGACACAATCAATAAAGCTTATAATTTATTTACTTCATTCCTAAACCGAGGGGGTTGATTTAAGGAGATGACATGGGATGTCAAAGCTTTCTAGGGTGAATGGCAGGTTTTAAATACTGTCTAGGTCTTAAGTAGACTCTCCATAGCCTCTTACTCAAGATTAAATTAGAAACAAGAAACTATTCATATACACTCTCAGCAATCACATACCATGTCTGCTGCTAGCTGTAGCCATAAATCACTTTCACAAAATTCAAAATCACCGGACAGTGATGACTGGGACCTCTTTGATTCCACTCACTCATGAAGCCTGAGCTTCTGTGGATTGTGGGAGAAGCAGGCAGGATAAATTATAATTACATACAGTACATAATTCTATCTTTCTTCCTTTACTTAAAGTTGAGAAATGAGAGTATGGTAGGAAATCTGAGATGTATACAGGTCAGGAACAACTGGAGGTACTTGTCTTTTTTTTTAGTGGAGTACACTCGTTTTTCCTAACCTGAACATTTCAGGGAAAACCCTAAGTACATGACTACTGGGGTCAGTCAGCAAACTACATCATTCTCTTGATCAGGCAAGTTTACTCAGTTGCCCTACAACTTTACCTTTTTTTTCCAGTGTGAAGTAAATTATCTGTGGTGTTTACAATATTGTCTGGAGTGCAGAGTACTTGCTAAATCAGTATAGTATTTTCAGGTGAAACAGTCCTTTACTGGAAAGGACTCAAGCTTTAAACCAAAAATAGGAAGCCACAGGAACTGCTTAGTTTCTTTTTCTCTTCAGTCCTCAGCAAAGCATCAGCCAGATTTAGCAGAAACTGATCACTTGTAAGGACAGCTCTGAATGCATGACCAGCCTTGAAAATTCTCATGTGGCAGTAAACGTCTTGAACACACTGCATGAAGAGATCATGGAGTGACTTGCTACTTCTCTCTTTCCAGGGTTTTGTGATCTCTAATAACAGTGAAAATGTGGTGTATGACACACATATATTTTTATTTAAAATGAACAACACAAATCCGGAAAATGAAGAAATACAAGCTTTTGCACAGGCTGCATTTGTATTAGTGTTGCTCAAGTTTAATTTCCCAGGAATCCTTCCTAATGGGAGAAGATACACAGTAGCATATCAAAGCAGGACTAGAAACATCCACTGGATATGTCCTATAGCCACATCCTCTCAGATCAGAACACACTGCTGGTACTTGGCCAGAGAGAGCCCGTAGAAAGGAAATCAGAGAGGGAAGACAAGTGAAAAGTGAATCAGCCTATGTCTCCCCTGCTTTTCACACCAGAGCAAGAGCTACATCACAGAACAGAGAGGGAAGGATGGGTGGGGTGTAGTGAGGATTCTCTGAGATTCATTCTAAGTATCTTTTGAAACAATGTCTGGATGGAGTCCAGTCCTCTGTGCAGCATTTCTGTTTCCCCATGTGCTGTGGAGCAAGGGCCATTGCTGTTGTCAGGAAGGCACTAGAGAAACTGAGGATTATTGTGAGAGTTCACTGGCCTTACAAATATGATCTCTGAAGTTACTTCAGCAGCCCTCCTTCATTTCTCACTTCCTGCAAGAACTCGACACTGAAATTATCCCTTCCCAGTGTGAACCAGATTTTCTCCTTTAATATCTCAAAAAGCACAGTGTCCAGCCCAAGTACTTGTCAAGTGCTGTACAGTACATGTACCTTGAAACCATAAGCAGCTTTTACACTGAGAAAGAAATGTTAGCATTGGATGCTGTACCCATAAAGGACCTATAAAAAAAAAAGAAACAAAGACAATTTGGGACATTCTGAAATGGCAAGAAATGCAAATGGCAAGAAATACAAGTGGCAGGAATAGTCTTATCTACCTTCATGCATCAGGCCAAAAACTACTTTTCAGTTCGCAAGATTACACTTAAAAGGTATATTTTGTGTTTTACAGTTCAAACCTACATTAATAAAACTGCCATCTCTTTACCTAAAAGATACTCTTTGGTTCTTTCTGACTAAGATGAAGAATGATTTATTTGTCAATCAGAGAATACTCTGAAAAATAAGTTTTGCTCTTGTATTTTTTTTTCCTACAGAATGAGGAAAAAAAGCTACTCTTCAGGCTAATGCATCGGTATACCTCTGGCATTAAATATCAGAAAGGCTGGAATTTCTGGGGGAACTGGAAAGATGTAGTGAATTTCCATTTTCTGGTACCAATATAGGAGGGAAAAAGCCTGCTGCCACTCTGAATGATCCAGTGCTGATTCTATCTGCAAGTACTGCCATTGGCTTTAATAACAAATTTTCCCTTTTCCGACTAGTTGTAATTTGCAAGAATGTGTCTGCCTGTTTATGTGGCTGTGAATGTTGCTCTGTGATTGAGTGATATTTATTTCAGCTTTGGCAACAAGTTTCCAGTTTACTGGGGGGGAGGGGGAGGGCTAAATTTCCATTTACACAAAAGTGAGAGAGAAAAAAATATATATTCTCCTCTGTGTCCAGGGTTGGATTTTTTTAGAACTACTTGACACTGGAAAGAAGTTCTGGAAAACATACTTCTATGTAATCTGATCTAATAATGCAAATCTGCTTGCTTTTACTCATTGTGTTGCTGCCTGTTGCATTATTACTGGGTTGCTCTCAAAAATTGTCATCATAATAATAAAAGAACTTGTTCAAAAGATGTTTATCCAAATATCTAAACAGTTTTTTGAGGAAAAGATCCATATTGAGCAGAGATATAATTTGCAGCAATAATGTCTGGAAGAAAAGAAAAATGAAAAGTGTCAGTCAAAGTAAACAGACTCTATATTGCAGCCCCCAGGAGGCCAGGCTATGGTATATAATATATTCAGTTGCTCACATCTAGCCCTATTTTCAAAGTCATAAACTGGGGTGGATTTGTCAGAGTTTCAACAATACAATTGTTTAGCTATAAATTTTCCTGCTGGCAAGTGCCAGAGTTTTCAGGTAGTCCCAGGCAGGGATGTTCTTACAGTCACATATACAATACATGGTTCACAGGTAGTGTGTAGAGCCTGCAAACCATGCTCCCACAGAAGCTTTCAGGAGATCACGAGCTCCCCGAAGCACACAATGTAATTTGAATATATGATACACAAATACTTCCGTCATGGTGCACAAAGAGAGTGACATCGTTGTGGATTGTGTGTGATTAACAGTGGAAGTGCAGAGTCAATTTGGAAGTGTATAAATCAACTGACATTTTTTAGCATCATGAGCAATGATACGTTCCCATGTGAAGCCACACAGAGAGGGTTTGGCTCAGGCCTTATTTCCAAATAGTCAAGGGAAACACCTGTGTCTCTGTTAGCATGAGGCATGGCCCATAGCTTCTTACTTGGGCTATTTTTCTCCAGACTGCACATCTTACGTCCTGGCAGCAGCAGGATCTCTTGAGTTTTTTTTTGTTTCATTTGAATGCTTGTTTAGCTTCCATCTAAATAATACAATGGGGCCTGAAGTGTTTATAGAAAAAGCTACAAAGATAGCATTCATACTAAAATCACTTCTTCTCGGTAAACATGATGAGAGCTGATGTACACAAACTAATGAAGAGGAAGGGAGAGAGAAGAGCATTTCCATTTCTCACTGGATTGGGAGGTCAGAGACTATTTCCCTTATTGAGCTGGAGTTTCCTCTCACAAAGCATCTTATACAGAGATATTGATTTATTCTTAGGTGGAAACTAAACAATTCTGGAAGACTCTGAAGCATGGTACCATGTTCCATCTCTCACATAACCTTCCCTCTCTGTAGTTTTGAGGGTCACACAAGTCATGCCAACATGTAATTTCCTCCCTGAATTTTACTCCCAGTAAGTTTCACCCATTAATTCTTTAAAAACCCAGAATTTATTGCAATAACTATAACCGTCTGAGTGCCCAGAATTCCCTTGCAGTGTAAGAGGAAAAAAGTATCCTATGCCTTCCTTTGACCTACTGTTGATCCATCAGAAAGGACCTCCTAACTCACTCACTTACAGTGTCTGGGGCAGCTGCTGCAGATGTTGCTGTGGGATTTACCTATGCATTTAGAAGGTCCATATGTTTTTGGTCCCACTGTGCTGTTGCATATCACCTACCCCCTTATCCTCATGACCCCTCTCTTCCTAGTTGTTTCAGCTCACTGTACTTCAAAAAAACATACCTGGCAGGTCATTCAGAGCATCCTGGTGAGCTCCTTGTTCTGAACTTGCTGACACTCTGTGCACACATCAGTGTGAGGGAAGGGAAGGGAAGGGAGGGGAAGGCAAGGACTTTCTCAGAGGGCCCAGCACTTCCACAGTACCACACAGTACAAGACTTACCACTGACTTTACTGGTGCATGGAGATGAAGCAGAACTGGCCACAGTTTATACACCATCACCACTGGAATATGGTGATGATTAGCCCACATTTTTTTAGCTTCTACACTATTTATAAGCAGTAGGACTGTTTGCAAAAACATAACACAATGCCACAGGTCAAGATTTGTGATTTATTGGAGGGGATGTACGAAGTCTTAAATGCTCTCTGTTCTCTTCCCTGAGAACTTGCATACTTCAAAAATAATTGGACATAGAGCACAGCGTTGCAGCGTAATACTGAGTTCTATGGAGAAAAAGTATTTGCTGTCTCTTTTTCCTCTTCGAATGAAAACACAGAGAAAGAACTGCGTTATCTCCATCTTCCTTGAAAACCCCTGAAGATCAAGAGGCTGATAGTCGAAGGTATTATAAATTCCTCTGTAACACAGTTCTCCAGCTAGTTTCTGTAACTCTGTGCTTGCCTCAAGCTTTATCCAATAATTAATCAGATTGCCTTGGTCACACATACTTCAACTATAAAATGCCTCTGAAAGAGACACTCACAACCAGCCCTAACTCCACACACACAAGGCTCTGATTTATTCATCAGTTTGGCCTGTCTAGAAGCAAAGGTATTGTTTTTCACCTGGGGTGTGATCCAGCACTCATTGATGTCAAAGGCAGTGCTCTCATTGACTTCCATGGGACACAGTATCAAGCCTTTTGCCCGCCAGCATCTGACAGTAAGTGGTGCTGGTAGAGAGGGCAAGAAACCCAAAGGCAATTTAGAGTGCAATAAAACTACCAATATGTGTGCTACGTTACAGAAGATGTTTCTTATAATCAGTATTCAGCCTCAGTATTTGATACCTGTGCTGAGCAGCTATGCCACATTGGCCAAATAGGAAGTTGTGTCCCACCCTTGCTCTGCCTTCCTTGCCTTGCCTTGCCTTGCCTTGCCTTGCCTTGCCTTGCCTTGCCTTGCCTTGCCTTCCCTAACAGCTGAAAGGAAAACAGAAAAAAAGAAAGAGGAAGAGAGGAAGAGAGGAAGAGAGAGGGGAGGGGAGGGGAGAGGAGGGGAGAGGAGGGGAGGGGAGGGGAGGGGAGGGGAAAGGAGAGGAGAGGAGAGGAGAGGAGAGGAGAGGAGAGGAGAGGAGAGGAGAGGAGAGGAGAGGAGAGGAGAGGAGAGGAGAGGAGAGGAGAGGAGAGGAGAGGAGAGGAGAGGAGAGGAGAGGAGAGGAGAGGAGAGGAGAGGAGAGGAGAGGAGAGGAGAGGAGAGGAGAGGAGAGGAGAGGAGAGGAGAGGAGAGGAGAGGAGAGGAGAGGAGAGGAGAGGAGAGGAGAGGAGAGGAGAGGAGAGGAGAGGAGAGGAGAGGAGAGGAGAGGAGAGGAGAGGAGAGGAGAGGAGAGGAGAGGAGAGGAGAGGAGAGGAGAGGAGAGGAGAGGAGAGGAGAGGAGAGGAGAGGAGAGGAGAGGAGAGGAGAGGAGAGGAGAGGAGAGGAGAGGAGAGGAGAGGAGAGGAGAGGAGAGAGGAAGGGAAGGGAAAACAACATGACAAAATACATGACAGAAGGTGGGCACTTGCTTGGTATTATATACTAGATTGTCTCTTTCAGATAAACTTTTTTGGTACAATTCCTTAACACTGGAGTTTTTTAGGATTTACAGTCACTTGTTTGACAAAAAATTAGCGCATTTGCTTACTTTAAAATTGTCTTTCCATCTTTAATTGTTAGTGAAATACTTTTTATTTAATCAAAATAAGATATTGGTTCTTCCATACTTTCCTTAGGGCTAGCTATTCCCAGGCTATTTCTGTTTTTCTTCTCTTTGCTTGGCCCCAAATGCACTAAAATGTCCCATCTCCATACATCTGAAGGTTAGAGGTGACTGGTTTATTTAGAGTTCACTGCAGTTGTACTGACACACATGGTGCAACTGGCATACTTGGTCAGCAGGGCTCTGCTCTGAAAGCCATTTCCATGTTGTAAGAGGAGGGGATGTAGGCTGTGACCCATCAGTAGGCTGTCTATAGTCTAAAATAATGGAGAATGTGATAAACTGTCACCAGAATACAGTCTCAGTTCCCCAACTCTTAATGGTAGAATAACACAATAGGGTCAGACTAAAAAGGTTTCCTTATGAAAATTTTATCAGCAACTTTGGTAAATTGCTGTGGGGAAGGTGCTTTGCTCTCAGGCAGACCTGGAACCTGTTTTTACAAGGTACAGCTCGCATGCATTCCCTCACTGCCGCAAGATATTAAGGGCACTCAAATTGAATTAACACCAAATCAGGCCGGTGCACTTAACAATACAAATGCACTTAAGGGATGCCTCAGAATGATTTGTGACTAAAGAAAGCAAAGAAGAAATCAGCCTTGAAGACCACAGGGGTGGTGTTGTGTGTCATATACAGGAAAAGCCATAAGCAGAACTTAGAATACCGGAAAACCATGAACTTCAAGGGCTCTCAGATACCTTAGACCTAGCCATAAAGTAGATGGTTTCTTTTGTGGTATGTAGAAACGATTGATAAATAAATTACAGCCAATTTTCTTAGTGACATGGTCTCCATTACCTCTGACAGCAACATAACTGCTTTACTAAAATGATAAGAGGTGAATAATGGTATATCAGGTAGCAGCAAAAGAAATTCTCTGAGTTGCCTATTCTCTTAGTGACAGCAATGACAAAATGCAGAAGTGAATTAGATGTGATGTGGCAACTGACAGGGAGCTCTGCGTGGACTCCTTCTAAGGCCAAAGCAGCTGAACCATAATTCTAGTTAGAGGATAGGAGCCGTGAGGTTTTGTTTTTCTGTTAAACTGTCATACTTCTCCTTTTCAGAAAGCCACCTCCGTTTGCAATCATTTTGCATTAAGTTAATCATTTTTCTCTCTCAGCCTGCAGGCCATATTTTCCCATCAGCCAGCGGATCAGCCCTGCAAAGTGTAGACCACAACCAGGCATAAATCACATAAAGAGCACTAAGAGCATTCTACACCTCAAGACTGCTCAGTGGATTGAGCTTTGCAGACAGGCCCACTTTGGTGATATTGGTTGTAGGTAATAATTCCCTTCTGCTCCAAGACTAGTGTTGGATTCAAACTACCACACGTTCAAGCTGTCTGTTACATGGATAGTCTCTTCAGAAAGCATGGAGGCCCTGTTAACTGGAGCAACATTAGTCTTCTTTCTTGACACTGCAAAATGGTAGAGCTAGGGTCTTAAGTGATTAGAACTTAGAGCAGAAAGGAAAGTGAAAGACTCCAGACAGTTTTCTAAGTTCAGGATCTCTGTGTCAAAACTATGGTAGTGGCAACTGAGGTGGGATTTCTGCCTAGTAATGCTACAGTTGCTACTTTTGCTGCTGTTAAAAAAAAAGCCAACTCAAACAGACATTCTGATTTGAAGTACAGAAATTTTCTCTGTTTAGAAGGAGAACCATTGAAACAAGACACCTTTAAATTAGTGATGGTTGTGGAGGGAGCTTTTCTTAGTGTTTATGGAGAACATGTCAGGAACCTGTGAAACAATGAGGGATTTAGATGAGCTGCACCATGGCCATTGAGAGATATGCAAATACATTGCAGCATTTGCTGTCAAAGAAAACATTATGTAGGGCCATTTGTTTGAGCCTACAATGCCATGAGGGCTTGCAGGCTGTAGTGTCCACACGCATCTCCCACTTGAGTCACAAGAGTTAGGAAAGAAATACGCCATATACCTACAAACTGGTGAGGGCCACAGCAATTATTTGGCAGAGGAAGTACTAGGGATCACTCCTCAGGATCAGTACTGAGAAGTGTCCAAATACCATTGCAAGCTCTCAAATAAAACAAAAGGACTGCTAGACAAAAGATTGCCTGGAACCTATGGAAATAACAGCCTGCATATTTCCTAGGGCCTGCATATGGAGGCAACAATAAAGATTGAGGAGAATCAGAGTGGATGGAGCTCCACTCCAGTTGTTCAGTCTGATATGTTTCAACCATGTTTACTCATAATAGTTGTTTAAACAGAACAAGCCTATGAAACGAGGAGCTCTGATGGTAGGGTCTGGTAGCTTTGGTGACACAAAACCTCTCCTATTGGCTGATCCAATGCTGGATCCAGAACCTGTGATTTTCTATTATCTATTTTCTTACTCTCTCTATCTTCTTTTCTCTGTTTTTGTTCCTGAAATTATAATAAGTAACACAAGGCCTAACACAATATTTTTCCCAAGCTGCACAGATTGAAGATACATATATCATGATTTCTCTAACCTAAGTATCAGCCATTATGATTGTGCAGATTGAGCATATATAACAACCAAAGTATCAGGTAAGTTTACAAGTTATTCCTTCGATAGTTTTTATTAAATCTTTTGTTCATATACAGACTTTGAGTGTCATTTCACATTAATAGGACCATGGGATATCTGCCCATCAAGCATTTCTTTGGACTGCAACATTATAATTTCTCTCCATGGAACAGACAGGTCTGAGATTAAGGTTGGATCCTTAATCCAGGATCCAGCTGCACCTCAGCTCATGTTTGAGAAGCAGTTTAGAAAGCAAGGGGGTCCAATTTTGTATATCTCTGGGTGCCCTATCTGGGTTGTGACACGAAGACACAGCTGCTACCAATATAAAGAGTATAGGGGTGCCACAGCAACAGAGTCAAGGCTCCCCAAGCCAGCCCATGGTGCACTTCATCCCCACAGAAAAGAGTCAGTCCATCATCACAGGGAGGCAGCCAGGAGGCAGACAGCAGACATAGCCTGTTCCTTGTCTCTGCATGGCCTGAAAAGCAAGTGCCAGGGAGAGCCAACAGGACACAATCACTACTGAATGGGCCTTTTCTTCTTTCCTGTATTCCTTGGTAGACCAGACTGGCCAGGATACAAGCAGACAGTGTCATGGAGCCTAACTTCCTCCATGGGAGGGCAACTCTTGACAAGAGCAAAAAGGAGACATTCTCCTTCTCCAAATATTCTGTGAGGCCTCTGCCTGGCCAACTTAAGACTTTTCTGTGAATCTACTCCTGTTAATGTGGAGAAAGAGTGGGTTAAAGGATTTCCACTTAATTCTGGTGCTACCCAAGTAGCACCAAAAGGAAAGCAATCTGCTTCTGAGAGGAATGAACCAGGGTCAGCCAAACCACTCTCAACAGAGAAGAGCTTCAGGCTGCAAAACATGCCTGCAGAGTAACCTTTATGCTCAAAAAAAGCAGAGCTGGGGGAAGGAAAAGAGGCTGAACTGCTGCCCAGCCTCCACACTATGACTTTTGTCCTCCCAGACTTCTACCCTCCAGCCTGGTAGGAGCTCTACACAACCATCCACACTGTAGTAGTGGCTGCTGAGCTGGATGACCCACTAGATGTCCTTCTTAACAAATGTTTTTATTAAATTAGCAGAAGGGCCGTTCAGCAGCTTTCCATTAGCTCAGGCCCAGATTCAGCTTGTACTCATGGCATGCTTTTTAACACCTCCTCTTGTAATACTAATCAAACATAGCAACTAAATTTTTTCTCAAACTTAAGCAATATTCCTCTTAGCATCTACTGAGGATCTAAAAGGATAAAAATCCAGACTTTTGCTCAAGTCGTGTTCATGGAAAAAAATTCTGAATTCCCTTATAAAATAGTATTCTTGGACAAATTCTGGGGACAATGTTATCTTTATTAATTGACAGATACAAAAGTCATTTTACACATAGCAAGTATTTGCTTGTTTCAAAATTAATTAGGCCTAAAGATCTCGGTTGAGGCAGAAAAAATAATAATTGAAACTCAACCTTTTCATAAATCAGAGTACTAATCTGCATTTACTTCAGTTTCTTTATTCTCATTGGAGGCACAATTTTAAGTCTAGTTTCTCTGTAAAAACAGTGAATAGAAAATTAATAAATTATTAATTGCAATAAATGATTAATAGATGTTGTAATAAATTATCAACTGCTTTAAATTCAGTCAGTCAAAAGGTTGTTAGCCCTTATTAAAAACTATGCATTACAGCTCCTCTTGACATGTTTGTAACCTCTTTCACCTTTATTAACCCTTTATAAACAATTTAGGAATGAAAACATGTTGTGGAATGCAAGAGATCAGAAGTCCATCACAAAGACAGAATCAGTCCCAATGCAATTACTCTTTCTTATGAAGACAGGAAACACATTTTGAAGGCAATTGAACTATATTCTCTATTTTGCAAGGAATGAATAACAATCCAGGAATCTTACATGTGCGTCAGAATCACAGAATGGTTGAGGTTGGAAGGGACCTCTTGAGTCATCTGATACAGTCCTCTGCCACATAAAGGAGCTGCCTCAGCCCATGCCCCTGGTCTCCATCCAGAGACCACGACCAGTATCTCCAAGGATGGAGTATCCACAACTTCCTCAGGCAGCCTCTTCCTGTGCTTAGTCACCTTCACAGTACAGACAGTCTGAGGCTTCTGCCTTTCCTCATAGGAGAGATTCTCCAGTCCCTTCATCACCTTTCTGGGCCTTTGCTTGACTCTGTCCATTATGCTCATATCTGTCTTGTACTGGGGAGCCCAGAACTGGACACTGAGCTCCAGGCGTGGGCTCACCAGTACTGAGCAGAGGGAAAGGATCTTATCCTTCAACCTGCTGGCAGTAGTCCTCCTCATTCAGCTCAGGATACCATTAATCTTCTTTGCATTAAAGGCATATTGTTGTT
The DNA here is from genome assembly GCA_023637945.1 of Phaethornis superciliosus. NCBI lineage: Eukaryota > Metazoa > Chordata > Aves > Apodiformes > Trochilidae > Phaethornis > Phaethornis superciliosus. The sequence goes on along the minus strand of JAJQWJ010000004.1, from coordinate 31,910,422 downwards.
TTATGTTCAGCTTATGTCCATTGGGATTCCCAGTTCCTTTTCTGCAAATCTGAACAATACACATGCTAATCAAGTACCTGATGCAAATTCCATACAATGCAACATCTTCACTACATTTGAGATTAACTTGAATTAACAGTAGAAAAGCAACCAATGAATTCAGAAAACTCAGCATTTGATCAGTAGAAAATGAATAAAAACTTCAAGAAACTATCTGCCCGTGGCACCTGTCCCTTAAATGAGAGTTGCTCGACTTTATGTCTAAACACATTTTTGTTAAGTATTCAAGAGGCCATTAGAAGATGACAATAGATCCCAGCAACTTTCTCCTCCAGAACCAATTAAAATAAACACAGCTAAGGAGTAGGATGTATTCCTTGCTCACCCTAAGATTTAGCAAAAGTCAGTAATACTAAAAGTTAGTTGCCAAACAAGGAGAAAAATTGTTGTTTGGTTTGGAGCCAGTCTGCTCACATATCCCATGACACTTTAAATGAGTTCATTGTATTTTATGAGCATTGAAGCTTTCCCCTTCATCAGTCAAGTTGTTGTTTTGGTTTAATTATAATACATGCTGTGAAGTTATAACCCTTGAAATCACAAGCTTGTCTGAAGGTCCCCAGACCCTCCCTCCTCAATTGTCTCTCTCAGTCCCACTCACTCTTTGTGATGCTCCTCTTATATCTTTACTCAGTTGGTTCTAGCCCACACAAACCTATCAGTCACAACATGAGAGTTTTATCTTTCACTTACTCAAACTCAGCAGGAGAACATAGAATGAATTTCTTCTACTCACATATACACACACATATATATAGATAGACATATATATCATGAATTCATAAAATGGCTCAGGTTGGAAGGGACCTTTAAGATCATCTAGTTCAAACTCCCCTGCAGGGGCAGAAGTTTCCCATTTCCCATTACATTTATCACATGTATATATATACATGTGATATATATATACTTATAATATATATCTTTAAAATAAATACTATGTATAGAGTTAGATTTACAATTGCACCCATAATGTCATGAGAAACTGGGTAAACTTGCAGACTGCCACACTCTCATAAATCCCACTAATATTAAAGTATAAATATCAGTGTCACTGAAAAATCTTGTGGGTGCAATGGTCTACATTAGGGGGCTCAACCATTTTATCAGGCATCTTAGTCAAAATCCTATAATGACAAGAGAAAAGACACTTCCATCTTTCTGTCAGACACAATGTTTCTGATAGTGTGTCCTAACAGGGAGTGGTGGGGTACATTTAATTACCTAGTTATCTTATCAAAAGAAGGGGGATGCCTAAATATGGCATGTGTCTACAAAACTGTGAGAAAGATTTAATTCACCCCATTTCAGACAAAAACACTTTTGAATATTTTTGTGTGTTCAGACTGAGGAGGAAAAAAGAATGAAACAGCCATGGAAAAAATGGAGTTTCATAGACTAAGTCATTGATAAAGCTTCTGGTTTTGTGTGGTTCCTGAAAAAATCAAGGAAGTCATGCTTTTCAGAAAATTATTCACTAATAATGACACTTTCAGACTTTTTGCATGTGGGTGGATGGAAGAAATGCCAGCCAGTTGAATACATTTCAGAGAAACCCTTTACTGCTGTCAAGTTAAATCCCAGACTGCAATGGAATATGAAAAAAGCAGGAATACAGCAAGGCCAAGACCACCAAAATCAAGCTCTGCCCAAGACTGCCCAAAGCAATGAGCTTTCTTACACAAAGGAAACAAGTTTTTTTCTTCCTTGTTTCTTTTTTGTTTTTTTCCCCCCATCTCCCTTAATCCAGTATTTAGAATCATAGCTTGGTTCAAAGGTTAGTTCTGTCACAGTGACTAATTGGGTCTCCATATCATGTTTATTTATTTATTCTTTGTTTGAAAAGCTTTCAACACAAAACATTTTCATGATTTAGGTGGTGTTTATCGAAAACCTGAATACTGGAGGTCAAAGAAGCACAATTGACTCATTCTTTCTCTTATTTGAACTGAATTGTTCTTGTTTGTGTTTCTGCTGTTGCTCATTTCATTTCTTTGTAGATATTTATTTCTTTTCAACATTTTTGTTTGTTTGCTTGCTTATTGGCTTGCATCTTGGGGGTTTTGTTGTTGTATTTGGGCTTTTTTCAGCTTGGCCACTCCTGAGTTCTCTCTGAAAGCTCCAGATTTCTTATTAAAATGGAGGAGTGTGGTCTTTTCTACAGACTTGTCACTTGGAACTAATGCCCATTCCTCCTCAGCATAGAAGGCTTCCATTCAGCCTCTCTGGAAGACAAAATTTCATTCTGCTTGAGTTTTCTTATGACGCACAGTGTCATCAGAGGCTGTACACCCCATCCACTCTCTTTAACACCCTATTTCCTACCTTTAGCACACACTGTACCAAAATTTTTCTCATACCTGCTTGCAGTATTTGTGGAAAACCATCCATTAACAGATCCTCCAGTTCCTCCAGAGGGGTGTGGCAAAACTCCAATTCATAAAAAGAAAATTAGCTTCTTGTTTCCTTCCCAAGTGACTCAGACTATGTTCAATTCTGTAGGAAGCTTCTCCCCATACCCACTTCTAAATAATGTCAAATAGCATTAAGGTGTGATTGTTCTGCGGCTGTATCTTCTTGGACTCCAGAAGAGTTATGTGAATTTTTACTGCTTATCTTTTAGGTCATTTTCAGATGTTAAGATTCAGATAAGGAACTTATGCTTCATAAGGGCTACTCACACTCTTAATGTATATAAATGTACATATATATATTACATATATCTTACAGCATTCTATGTCATTGCTTGTTAATTTCAGATGAAAATTTCTTCCATTTATGCAAACTGTCAAATTTTCTAGAATACAGCCTTGGTGGAGCACAGGTGCCCTCAAATGCTTCAGATATAGCCCAAGGCATCAACAGCAACAAGTTCCAAGATCAAGGCAGACCTTGATACATCGAACAACAGACATTGATACACTGAGCAGCAGATCTGGCTGTAAATCTTTCAAAACTTTACTTACTGCACATTTATTTCCAGCTGAATTCCTCTGCAGTAAGAATAAGCTTGTTGAGATCAATATGGCCCCTTGACTGACTGAAAGGAAAATCCTGTGCTCCTTCTTCCTGACCTGAGCACTTTATACTGATGACATCCATGGCTTCCTGTATCTGACCCTAGCTGACAGCACTATCTTTCAGTTCTATGTTGTATAATACAGAGATAATCCATGCTGGGAAGGAAAACTGTGTTTGCTTTGTAGCTGATATTCCAGCTCACTGGCTGTGAAGCATCACCAGTGATGTCAGAGGTTGCACAGTGACATTGAGGGACCAAGAGAAGTGGATCTTCTGCTCTCAGCCCATGCAGAAATATTCTCTGAGTGAAGAAGAGATTTTCACAGGTTTTTGGCAATAGACTCTTACATCTGTCCTTAAGCAATACAGTACTGAACGAGCTACCTAACTTCAGACGTGCCCAAATGAGAGTGCTACCAGGAACCAAATGGCATTTCTTAATGAGGACATCATGACATGTCTGATCTGAGTCAAGATACAAGACAAAGCTCTTCTGATTAATAAGCAAAGCTGATATCCAACATGCAGACTATTAATGCAGATCTGGTAAAAGCTTCTAAACCCCAAATTGCAATAATTTCTGAGCCTGGTTTAAATTTTACCTTATTTTTTGCTAATATAAAGAGTGATATTCATAAGGAGATTTCCAAGTTGCAGCAGTGTACAAAATGACTGACAAAATCACTAAATGTCTCTGAACTTATTTTTCAAGAAGTCCTAAATTGGATTGTCAGGGGCTTGCACACCTATGGACACTGGATGCATCACTTGCAGAGAATTTCGTCTGGGGCTTGCTTAAGAAAAAAAAAAATCATAACCATAAGGAACCATAAGTGTAAGAGAAGCAAACTGAAAAGCAATAACCTCAGTGTACATTGTTTGGAAAAATCCCTCACACTGACAGATGACAAAAGGTTTCCCTTTTGGTTACATTATGTCTTACATAAGACATACTTAGCAATTTTATATTACAACATACTACTATGCTGGAATCCAAAAAGAGATTGAAGCAGTTTTCCCTATTCCAGTGAAATTAGCATGGCACCTGGGTCATTTAACAAAAACATTTAGAAAATTGAATTAAAACAGAGATGCACTCTGTGAACACCAACTCTGCTCTTTAGGGTACTGCATACTAAAGAGGTGCTTGTATGCACAAAACATATATGAACATAATTTGCATAGTCCTCTTAACTTCAGTAGGAAGAGCTGCAGGCACAGGTCTCTGAAGGACTGCCTGTGGAGCAGGCTGACTATTAATACCTGGCAAGGTATGGCAGGCACATATCACATGGCGAGTGAGATTTAAATAGGTCTTAGACAATATCATAGAACCAACAGTTTTAAGACCCTGTGTGTAAAACAAAAAAAAATAATATTAGCAAATTCAACATAGCAGTATATGTAACTTCTTGCAACCCATATTATTCCATCACTTTTGTTGGAAAAATAAATAATACTTAATATATCAAAACAGCTGTTAAATTTATTGGTGTAACTCATCAGAGGAAAGGATGATCCTCTCCTATTATCATCTTCTTGTGGTAGAAAATTGAAAAAATATGGTTATTTTATATAAAAAAATCATGAAGACCACATGAAATTCTATTTCCTTGTGATAACAGTACAAGCAGATAGTAATTTTTCAGTAGTAAAATTCACTAACGCATCCTCATTCTTTTATATTTACAAGTAATCAATGAGAAGTAGAATAACAACCAGAAGTTAAGGTTAATGAAATCAAATGAAGAATTTTGAAAAGTCAGTCCTGTTATTGATATGCCTAAATATTGACTTTAGCCCCTATGAATAGATCAATAAGGCTTAATGTCAGAATGGACGCATAATAACAAAAGACAACAAATTTCCCTTAGGAAGTGCCTCCTCTTGCTCAATGCATGCTCTTGAAATACAGTGCACTTTTTAGAAAAGAAAAAAAATCTTGACCCCAATAATTCCCCCTCAGGTGTAAGTCATGACCCTTGTTGTTTCAGTGACTATCACATTGAAGAACTGTCTTAATTTTAGACAAAATTTGTGTAAGTCCAGTTTCCCATTTCTCCCATAACTCTTGTTAGGAGTTTGGCTAATAAAGAAAATGGTCCTGCAGAGAGTCTCAAGTATAAAACTACATTATAAATGCAAGAACCATGGAAATGTATGTTGTTTTCTTGCATATTGGCTATACCAAATAACGAATATTGGGATGTGCTTTCCGTCCAGGTGCTGTGGAATCAGTGGCCATTTATCAGAAATGGTTATGGTAATTACTCAGGGAACTGCTAAACAGCATAATGCTAGATCAAACATCTGTGGCCTGAGAAAAGGGGGCATTTGTACTTATTTTCTTGAGACCTGCCACTTGTCCATTGTCTGAGTGGTGGTTTGGTACCATTCGCGGCTTTCAACCAAGTGGCATGTTAACACAAAACAAAATGCACCTGAGATTTCTTTGCTTATTGTATCAACATGCTGCTTTCATCAAAGAGGATATTAAAATGTCACAAATGCACTAGTTATTTCTCCAGACCTATTCTCTTAATTCATGTTGACTGCTGTTAACAGAAATGTCATCTTTTAATTTAAAGATTGTGCTTATTTTCCTTTATTTTATGTGGCAATGGCGTCCAAAACAGAAGACTGAGTAGTCCCTTTGTATTCTGGTCCAGTATTTGCTTAACTCTCTTGGAACTGTTACGAGACAAATTAGGGGGAAATGTCAATGTTAGCACCCCAGAGGATTTCTCACTCATTTTGCTCATTTGGTATACATTCTTTCAATAGGTGATTAAACAACCTGATATTCAAAGACATTCTTTAACATCAACCTTCTTTATCACTGGAACTGAGAAGTGTTCAGCATTATGTGACAGAAGTAGGTGCTTTTTATCACGTCTGTAACAAAGATATTTATTGAAATGTTATGTCTTCTGCACTGTAAATAGTAACTGTACAAACTAAACTAGCACGGGGTCATTGCAGACTTCTTCTGTTTCTCAGTAGACTTTTTCTATACATATATATTTTTTAACTTCTGCCTCCCCCATCAATTTTCTAGTTTTCGTGCCCTTTAATTCACATTCACCAATGCTATTTTCTATTTTTCCAATAATCTTGCTACCTTTGGGGGCTAAAAAGTCTATTTCCACCTAGATACCTAACTATTAAAAATATTATCATGGTAGTTCTTGCAGTTGTCATTATTATTTGCTTTACTAGGTGCATTTTCAGCTACTAGTGCAGTGTGAAGAGCAGCTGGTGTCTAGGCAGCAGCCTGGTAGCTGCAGAACATGTTGAAAATGGTGATGAAATCAGAAGCTTTAAAAATTAGGTAAAACTAGCAAAACATGATAAGATACTTACAACCGGTACATGGATTAGTTCTGGTGAAAATGCTGCTATGTCAACTTTCAAAAATACTTCTAGCATCTATTGTTCTGTTGAAAAACATTATTTTATTAAACATTTAATAAAATCTCATTATTTTTCTAAGATGCAAACATATGTGCCACTCTTCAGCCACTAAAAAAAAAAAAAAAAACCCAATAAAAAAATGTTCCAAGCTTACAACTGCAAGACTCTTTTAAAACAGAGCTGTTGAAAACATAAAAGTTGCTTTCAAACAGTTAGATGGAGTTATACACTCCTGTGAAAGATATGTAAGCTATTTTTTAAAAAGTTAATTATAAAAACCAAGATACAGAGAGGTTAAATTATTTCTTTGCAGTGCTATACAAGGTTGAGAACATGCCAGCACAGGTTCCTTGAGGAATGAACAGCAAGTCCAGGTTGCAATTGACTGTAGGTTGAGTTTGAAAATTTTTCAGTCCGTATTTGTGTGCCACATAAAAACATTTTCACGTCATAAATCTTTGCATTAATCTAGACTCAAGCAAGTTCACCACTTTTCCAAAAGTTTCTTGTGCTTTCTGAGTGGTAAGGACGAAGGAAAAGTTTTTTTAATGACCTAGTAGTCCCAGTAGACAGACAAAGGTCTGAGGGAGATAAAATCCCTCCTGCAAACACTGCAGGTAATCAACCAGCAGAGGTGCACTACTATCAGGAGAGATTTGCACTTGCCTTATGCTTTGATGTACCTCACTGCTTCTGCCACAAAAAACAGCTATCATCCCCATAACACAATTCTGCTGTGCTAGCATAGTGGCCAAGCTGGGTTTCATGCTAGTCTCCCTCTCAAAGTGACTTTTGGTTTTGCAGAATCATAGAATCATAGAATCCTAGGGGTTGGAAGGGACCTCGAAAGATCATCTAGTCCAACCCCCCCTGCCAGAGCAGGGCCACCTAGAGTACATCTCCCAGGAACGTGTCCAGGCGGGTTTTGAATGTCTCCAGTGAAGGAGACTCCACAACCCCCCTGGGCAGCCTGTTCCAGGGCTCTGTCACCCTTACAGTAAAAAAATTTTTTCTAATATTCAACTTGAACCTCCTATGCTTCAATTTACACCCATTATCCCTTGTCCTATCACTGGTCACCACTGAGAAAAGCCTAACTCCATCTCCCTGGCACTCACCCCTTACATATTTGAAAACATTGATGAGGTCACCCCTCAGTCTCCTTTTCTCCAAACTAAAGAGCCCCAGCTCCCTCAGCCTTTCCTCATAAGGGAGATGTTCCACTCCCTTAATCATCTTAGTAGCTCTGCGCTGGACTCTTTCAAGCACTTCCCTGTCCTTCTTGAACTGAGGGGCCCAGAAGGCACCCTGTAACCAGAGGTGTTGGCAAAAGAGAACCGGTGACTCACATGGCAAATGCAGACATGTCCCTCATGGAGACTAGAGGATAATCAAATGTTTCTGTCAGCATTTAGGCCCAGCTGGTACCAACCAGGCCTCTGCTTGATCACCCTCCATCCCCACTGTGGGACAGGGAGGAGAAAATCCACCTTAAGTTTCATTAATCAAGACAAGGGCAGGGAGGTTTGCATTTCCCAGCTACAGTAACTGGCAAAAAACAGGTTCAAGGTGGAAAGGAAAAAAAACCTCATTTGATCTACAAGGAGAAAGAAAAAACATGGCCAGTCTTCATACCTTTCCCCCACCCTACACCCCTCCCTTCTTCACGGTCCCGGATCCCTTCCCTGCCGCCTCCCCCTCAGGGCACAGGGAGGGGCAGGGGGGGTTTAGGGTCAGTTCCCCACACGCTGTTTCTGCCGCTCCTTCCTCTTCAGGGTGAGTTCTCCTCACACTCTCCCCCTGCTCCAACACGGGGTCCCTCTCCCGGGAGAGTCCTTCCTGAACCCCTGGGCCATGAGTCCCTCCCACAGGTGCAGTCCCTCAGGCACAGACTGCTCCAGCCCGGGCTGCACACAGGGTCACGGCTGCTTCAGGAACAGTCACCTCCTCTGACACGGGGCCCTACACGGCTGCAGATACACATCTGTCTCTCTCCTTGATCCAGGCTGCTGCTTCTCATCCCCCACCTGTGACATTTCAGGGGCTACAAATCCACATTTACCCCTCCTTGGTCCTTCAAGGACTGCTCCACTGTGCTTTGCCATAGGCTGCAGGGGCACAGCTGCCATCTCACCGTGGGCTGTGGGTAAATTTCTGCTCAGGCACCTTTCCCCCTTCCTCTTCACTGACCTTGGTGTCTTTTCTCTGACCTTTCTCACTCACTTCATCCTCTACTCCACACTGTGGGTCCTTTTCTTATATTTCAGAGTTTCATTTTCCTGTTCTTGACTATGTTACTCACAGAGTCACATCCAGCTTCCCAGATCTGCTTAGCCTTGGGCAGAGGCAGGTCAGGGACTGGAACCAGGGGAGCTTCCAGCAGTTTCTCATAGGAGACCCTACGGGTCCCTGCTTCTAAAACACCACTGCACTAACCCAAGACAGTTTCCTAGCCAGCAGCACCACATGGCCTTTGTTCAACAGTGAGCTCTTCAGGATGCTGTGGAGCTGGGAGGCTGCAGGGACCAGCACTTGCTACCAAATCAACACTGTAGATATGGGGTGCCCATAACCTCAGAAACTGCCTGTGATGCCCTAGCATCAGGCATATATGTAGAGCTGCTGAAATTGAGGGAAATCCAGTTTTTGCTGAGGTGTCTATAAATGTTCTTGGTTTAGATGAAGGAAGTCACTCCTCTGAGGTTAATGGCTTAATCTGTTCAGTATTTTAAAATATATAGTATAATGAATTTTCCACTGTTGCTTGATATCTGCCTTAAGAAGAACAAATGTAGGAAGAACATTACTACAGGAAATTCCTAACTAATGTCCCATTTCCAGGTAGGTGCTATCTATGCTATTATACTTAAATCCTGCATGGTCCCTCATGAGACAGGAACAGTTAACAAACCAAACAGCAATTTCTAATTTGCCAGGAGCGCTTTGATGTTACATTCAACAGCTTGTTACAGGACAGGACACCTTATAAGCGAAGTCTAGAATTTCTTGTTAGTGTAATTAAAATCCCACAGTGTAACTAAGCAACAAGTAGTTCTAACAAGTGGTCCAGCTAGAACAATGCTAATTGTCAGCACTCAAATGATCTAATTAACACAAAATAAATCCCCTTAATGATACTGTTTAAAAATAATTATTCAGAACTCTTCTAGTGACTTCCCCTTTATCTGGTTTTATACTGACCCTCCCATGGCTCCTGCATGTCCTCAGGTCAGCAGCAGCACCTCTGTAATACCTCCTACACTTTGCTCTGCCTTTATTGCTCCGGAGGTCATGTTACATCCCAGTTACATAATTTCTGTCTACCCAATTGGAAGACAGAAATTTTGTGCTTGCTGCTCCTGAAGCTAGCCCTGCTGAGGCCCCAGGTCCATGCCTCTTTAGCTGACAGCAGTTAAGTTGTTTACAGGCCTAGGGTGTCCAGCATCAGCCTGTTGCCTCCCTCATATCACCCCACACCTGTATACCTCTTTGCTGTGGCCCCATTCCCAAAACCTCTGCTGTCACCCCAGCCTGCATCTAATCACATGATAACGACAATTATGGTAGAGAAATAAATTTTGCCTTCTGAGCAAAGTAACTATATTATAGAACATAAAATTATAGCAGAAGTATAGAATGCTTTTATACAAAGTATAAAACTATGGCTGTTCTGAGATTGTACAAAGATAAGCAAAAGTAAAACAAATTAGGCAACAGTCACCTGATCACTAGAAGAGTTGTTGTTACTACTAAATTAACTAAAACAAAGCTCCAAAGAAGCCAAGAAGACCCCCCCCCCACAAAGCCTGGCAAGCTTGCCTCAGTCCTGAGACCTTGCAGAGTTACTGCAAATTCTACACGTTTTACTGGGCTATGACTTCTGAGAGTTTCTTGAGAAGAAAGGAAAAAAACTAGTCCAGAGGATGATGCATATTTTCAACAAAATGTTCCCTGTTAGCTTATTGGGAAAAGTTAACAGTTGACTGAATTATCAAGAAAATAAAAGCGGAACTGAGGATGACCTGGTTAGTTGCTGTTTGTGCTCTCCATCCTGCAAGCAGGATTATTTGCAACAGACAGCCCCACCTTGCACCCCAAGACATACATTCACACCCCACACTTCAAATTTTACTGGTATTTCTTGTGGCATGTTAAGGAACAAAAGCAGAATTCCCCATAAACACATTTCAGAAACAGTGTTTCGAGTCCAAGAGCATTCAGCTTCAGCTCCACCAACACATCATGAAATAGATACTTCGGAATACACTATCAATGTGGAAGTGATGAAAATATTTAACTGCTTTATAAAATCCTCTTCTTGCTTACAGGAAAGAGTGTACATGGGTACAGTAACACTTATTATCCCCAAAGTGTGATTTTGTTCTACTCCATTCTTTGTACTCACACTTGTCTCTTGGAGGCTTGAACAAACCCCATCATTCGGCTTCAGCAGAACACAGTGCCAAACATCACCATGTGTACAGCTTCACAGATCACTGATAGATATCTACTTGCATTCCTACAACTTACAAATGCACACACTGTTACTTCTCTTTCCATTATTCAGAAAGTTCCATATAGTATTCTGTACAAATGGGAGTGCACTCATATATACATAAGTAAATATATGTATCTTGGATGGAGATCTTTGTGAAGTGGATTTTAGCACAAAGTAATTTTTAAAATCATCTTCAAAAGCCTGTATTATAATGGAAATAGTGCAACAGAGCATCTAATGTCAGCACTGCAAGATCTCTTCTGTAGAGCAGGACTAACATTGAGAGAGTGGAACTTCAGTTTTACAGCAATACTCTGCGACACTCATTTGTACTTTTAACACCAGTTTTGCAGTGAAAAATAGTACACAGTAAATAGCAGCTCAAAATTTCTACCAGCAGTATTCATATCAATGAATCTTGTAAAACCAATAGCATAAATCTTGCTCTCAGCACCATAGCACATGTTTAATTAATCAGGCCTGCCATCCTCATTTGCCCTTCACTGGGTTTCACTGATGATTACCCAGTGGAAAATTCAGCCCCTTAATGCAAACAATATACTTTTTAACACTTTCTTTCCAGCATCTGGCTTTTGAGGGTGGCAGGGGCATTGTCACTGAAGAAAGCTGAAATGCCATTCTTGGATCCAGCCATCCTTCTGCAATTTAACCCTTCATATGGGTTACAAACCAACTTGGAA